>CAUYQV010009495.1:0-21612 GCA_963574575.1 Galagoides demidoff
GGTCATGGAAACTTCCTTAGAAAAAATACCACAAAGTAAATCTGGAAAAAATAATAAACAAATTTGCCAGGTGGATGAGACAGTGATCATTCTAGGGAGTTGTATGTGCAAAGGCTCAGAGGCTTCCAAATTATTTCTTTATAACATTACTTAAAATGTGAGAGTTACTAAGATACTTAGGAATTGCCCACTTGGTAGCCAGGACAGTGAGAGCTGGGGAAGCACAGGGGTCTGCCCAGTGGTCACACATTAAGTTTATACAGCATCAGGATTTGGACCTACCCTTGCCCAGAGCTCTTCCTACTCCGCTGTGTTGACCAGACAATCGGCATGCTTGTTGATAGTGCAGCCCACGTGCATTATGCCAGCTGGCAGGGAGGCTCTCATTTGTCTTGCTACTCACTTGTTAAAGTCTTTGAGCTTTTCTGTCCTTTGTCTTCTAAGAAAAAGTGGGAAGTGATGGAAAAGCAGAGCACTCAGCAAAGATCCACAGGCAAGTTGGGAAACCTTGACTCTAAAGAAATGCATCTAATTGAATAGCCTGGCCCACTTGGTTGGATTCGAGCCCCTTCATCGCTTTGGGAGAGATTTCTGGCAATTGTAGAATCACCTGGGACTTTTGGACTAGAGTCAGCACACTAGATGAATCCCAAGAAGAGGAGGAGGAGGGTGGGAGTAGTGAAGCATCTTCAGAGTGGGAAGCAGGGGGTCCCGTGGGGAAGTGTACACTCAGATAGGGCTAGTGTTGTCCAACATTCCACTCACTGGCTGGTCTGTCTGTGAAACAATGTGTATTACATTTAACAGACTTTTAAGGAGATGAGAATGATCTCACCTGGGATGACTTCCCAAGTTCCCTCTGTCCTCCAAACCACAGCCTCCACCAGCAACCTGTGAATAAGAATCGCAAACAAGCAACAACAAGAGCAGCCTTTGGCAGGAAGTCTGCGCAGAGGTGGTGTTTACATCCATGCATTCTGTCCTCTCACGTGGGAAAAGTGTTTAGCACACTGAGGAGAACGCAGCCATCAGAGATCAGATGCCAAGAGGTATGGCCTCTGCCAAAGAGGAGGATAAATGGTTATTAATTTCCATAAACCTCTGCTGTAATGCCTGGTGTGGTCTGGTCACTTAGTCCTGACTGCAATGGTCATCTGCATGGAGAACGGGCATAACCGCCTTAAGTAAGTGATTGTTCACCTCTGTGCCTCTTTCCTGATCCTGTGCAATGAACCTGGTGGACACAATGATCCAGTTTTCTTGTCAGGCTCTGTGGGTGAAAAGGGAAGAATTTAACTGTAAAGCACAACATAGCAAACATTTATTTGATCCCCCCTTTATTTCATTTAATAAACATTTGCTGCACTTCTGCAATGCTCTGTGCTGGGCACAGAAAAGACAGATGTGATCACGGCAGAAAGAGTCTAGGAGGAAAATCTAGAACCCCACACACGGTCCTATCAGGTAGAAGCAATGAATGTCCTGGCAGATAGTACAGTGTGTGAAAGCAATTACTGTGGAAGATATGTATCTTGGAAGCTCCACGATGAAGTCAGAGCAGAAATAGGTGATAGATGTGAGGAGATGGAAGTGAGAGTTCTTCAGCATAAGCAAAGGTTGAGGTGTTGGACAGCACGTAATATATGTTCATACACTGACCCATTTGCCTGGAATAAAGAATACCAAAGGTCAGAAGATGGAACACATACTTGTCTGGAGCTCCTCAGTCAAATGCCAAGGTGTGGCTTAAGATGCAAAATAGCTTTTTGGAGAAAATGCCTTTTACAAGTAGCCTCTTCTCGTGACACATAAATAAAGCTAATCCTCTCGTCTCTTACGTTAGCAGAATATACTGCTATGATAGCTGGGAACTTACTCTTCTATGTCAGCTGCATTAGCTTATTTCCTGTCTTGGGGGCCAGCCTGGTCATATCTGGATCTATTTTCTCGTGATTGGCTAAGACACTTCCAATAGGCACTAATCAATGATTGTAGAATTCTAGGGAGGGTTAGGAGAGGGGGTTGGGCTTGCAACATTCCCAGAAAAAGCCCTATTTATCATCCAGTTGGATGATACTCTCTGGTCTTCATACCCACCCGTAATTATAAATATGGACTGTTGATATATTTATGCAAATATAGTTCATATACCAATACGTGTGCTGTGCACTACCCGACATTTCACTCTCTAACACAGGAGATAAACTCAGCAAACGGAGGAGATCCAGGAGGTCTGGAAACATTCACAGTTGGTTGAAAGACACGGCCTCGTGCTACTGAAATATGCTTTGGCTAACGCGCAGAATTAAAAACTTCCCAAACAACCAATATCGGGATCAGCCAAAATGGTTTAAAAAGTCCAAATGAGCTGTTTTAGGACATGACTATTCATGGGCTTTCCTGTTGTCTGGGTCACTTGAGCAGAGAATCCTAAAATTCTGGAGCTAAAGCAACCACAGAGATGACCTAATCCTGTCCTGCTTTTTTTCTTTTTCCAGATGGGGAAACAGAGGCCCCTAGTGATAATACCTGTGGGGATGATATCACTTAGTACAGAAAATAAGTGGATAATTGAGACCACCATTATTAGTAGTCGATTTAAAAAAAATCAAAGCTCTCTCCTCATTAGCTTTATGGAACAAAGAATATATTAAATATGGTAGTGATTTCTATCCAAATGTAGTAACGATCCAATAGGGCATAAAATTCTGTTTAAATATCATCACGCCCTATTCCTGGACAGTCATGTGTAATGGAAAAGAACTGGGGAGCCCAGTGGTTGCCATCCAAACGCTCCTCAGGTGTCTGCCCTTAGTGAAGTAACATTACTTCTCTAAACCTCAGTTTCTTCATCTGTAAAAAGGTCTCAGTGGTTGCAGGGATGGAATGAAATATGCATTCCTGAAGTGCCCTGTGGTGCCTCTGATCAAGCTGTAATAAAGGAGGGCTCCGTGGTAGTACAGGTTACCTGATGTTTCCTTTCCCTCCACATCTAGGCTGCAACACGCCCAGAAATCCCTCCAGCGTGGGCGAAGTGCTCCTTCCCACTCCCTCAAATGCCCCTGTGTGCCCTGCGGATACTCAATGCATGCTAACCACCGAAGAAGGGATGACTCAGAGCTTGGAAACCATCCACAGCAGGCTGGAAAGCAAAGCCGGGCTTATGGCTCAAAGATTAAGTTGTTACCCTTTTAAGTTATTACTTTTCTTTAAAGAAAAGGCTGTGGGGGACACCTTTCAGCACTGAGACAAAACCTCAGAAGCCCCTTTCCCCAGGAGATGCAGCAGAAAAGACCCCATCAAGCATGAGGCATGAACAATGTCAAAAAGCCTCCCGGGTAGGACACTGGGGTTGGGACAAAGAAGCCTGGGGCAGCTGGGCATGGCTGGCTCCCACCTTAGAAAGGCAGGACTGATCTGTGTTCCCCTCCCGGTCCCCACCTGTTAAGAACTAATCCTGGGTTATCTCTCTGCTGGCCCAGACAAACCCTAAAGCCTGGGGCTTTTGAAGGGCTTTATCTGCTCTTTCCAGGAACTCAGCTCTGCTGGGTCCCCGCGCTTTCTCCAAGGTGCCACTGAGCAGCCGCAGCCCGGAGCCAGGTGAGCCCGGGTCCGGGAGCCAGAGCCGCTGGTCCTGCTCTGTCTCGCAATCAGAAAACTCGTGTGAGGAGCAAAGTACAAATCACACTTCACTAACAAGTATTCTGTGTCGGGGGCAGGAGGCGGGGAAGCGGGAATTCCTACTTTAGCCATAAATTGTATGCAAATGTGTTCCTTCCGTGGCAGAGAGCCAGGAGCGAGTGCGTCTTTCATGAGCTAACCCTGTTCCGCTGGGAGGGCTGTTCCTTTAATTCGCCAACTGAAAAAGTGGGAAAGGATGTCTGGAGGCGAGGCGTCCCATTACAGAGGAAGGAGCTCGCTATATAAGCCAGCCAAAGCTGGCTGCACTGGCCACAGCCAGCTACTGTCACCCGCCTCTCCTGCGCGCAGACACGCGCCTCTCCTCTGCACAAAGACAGCTCGGCTGGGGGTACTGGGGAGCCCCGCACTTGGGAAGTCGCCGCTGCTCTTCTGGTCCAGGTACTTCGTCCATGGATCTCTCAGAGATCTAGGTCTCTCGCGCTACGAAAAGGTAAGTCTGTTTCATCCCATCATCAAAGATCGTTAGGATGTACTTTCTGCGTTGCTGGTACCACACAGGTTGTGGTTTTATCATTATAAAATTTTTGCGTTATTCTCACCACTGGCAAAAGCAGGTATGTGCTGGTTATGATCAGATGCACCTTACGGTCCCCCTCTCCGGTGTCGCATTTTTTGTTTTAGCTCTGTGAATAGTCACACTTGGAAGGAACTTTTTGTAAAGTTTTTATCTGCCTGTTCTGCAGAGAAAAAGTGAGGATTTTCTCTTAACCCCTTGCCTGGTCGATCCACCTGCAGATATTCTTTGGGAGTTAGAGAAGTAAAGTTTTAAAGTGGAGTTTGCTCATAGCCTTGCTCTGGGATGGATTCGAGGGAGATGGATAGAAGATTTCAGAGAGAACAAGAAAATTTCACAGCCAAACAACCCTGACAGTTCACAGAGGGTTTGGTACCCATCCCATCATTTGATCCTCACAGCATCCATCCTGTGGTCGGACGTGCAAAGAGATGAAGGTCCTGGGCAGGAAAGAGGAGGTGATTCCTAGGGCCAGTTGAAGAGTGGCAAACACCAGCTTCTGTTCTTAAAGGCAATGAGATGTCTCCTGGATACCTCCTGATTCACTGATCCTCAGCCAGGGCGCATATGCGTATTTGGGATGTGTGGAGGCAGTGTTATCCCACATCTATTTAGACTCATCTCTCCCTTCTCTCCTCTCATCACAGAAAACCCTGAGCACAACTTCCCCCAGGTACAGGGAAACCTACCTCCCCTGGTGGACTTTGGAAAGAACACAGGGGCTCCTGTTACTCATCAATGTTATAAGGGGATTAAGAGCTCAGGTTTCAAAGCCAGAGGTAACTTTGTTATTCCTCACCACTACCACCACATATGTCCCTGAGAAAAATCCATAACCCTCTTGAGCCTCAGTTTCCATTTCTTTAAAATGGGGACAATACCTTTTGTTGCTGTTATGAGGCAAAAATGAGGTACAAAGAGAGAAACTGGCAGTGAGTGCTCAATAGCTGGAAGTTTGGATAATCATTGTCATTGCCCCAAACTGCCATCACTCTGGAAGTTAAAAGAGGCACTTAGCCAATTGTGGACTGTTTCTTGTGCCTTGTTCCTCAGCCTGCACCCAGCCCCCGCCGTCTGAGAGCGTCCCACCAGGCTGGCAGGTCGGAGACTTGGCTGTGTTTTACAAGCAGGAGGCTATGTTGGCACAGCTTGGGAGAAAAGGTAGCAGCCCCGGGCTGGATGTAAATATCATGTTCTGATTCCAGAATGTCACTAGGTTTTGCGTTTAGGGACTTGCAGATTCTAAAGCTGTTGGCTGTAAAGTACAATATGGCTGGGGACTAGTTGGAAATGCTTTCTGTCCAGTGGGAGAGCAGGGCAGAGAGCCTCCCTTAAAGAATGAATACCCCTTTTTCATGTTCTTGTGGACCTTTTTTTCCTTTTTAATGGCGCTTTCCCATATGTGCTTTAGAAATGAAAACTGCTGCCCACCCCAGCCAGTTTCCACCTCATCCTGGGATATGGTGAGCCCAAGTCCAGACTGGGGAAAGGTTTGTTCAGTCCTAAATAAACCCATGGAAAGTTTGCTGGCAGCATATGCAACCGAGCGCTTTGCAAGAGATACAAGTTAGTGTATTTTTGGCCCTGTGCATTTCAGGAAGGTGATCGAGCTGGGGGGAAGAAAAGGGTGCATGATGTGAGTATTTTCTGCTTTGTTCAAACAGGGTGAATTGGATAAAGTTTGAAAAGGGTGTTCCCAAGCTTTACAGTCATTAAAGATATTTTTCCTCTATGTTTCATTTTAAAATTTGCTTCCCTTTCTTATCTGCCGATAACCACCTCCCTCTCCCCACTCCCAGAAGTTACTAACCTCCCAGACCTCAGCTTTGTCATTCATATAAAGAGGCTGAGGGCCCTTGCAACATTCAAATGAGGTAATACATGGAAAACTCTTGGCACGTGGTAAGGGTTCAAAAAAATGGGAGGTTTTCTTGTTGTTGTTTTTTTTTTTTCCTGCTTATTGATTTATAGGAATTTGTCACAGATGAATGTTTCAAGATAATGATTTTTAAACTTATTTTCAACAATGGCAACTTTCATCAAGTGAATATGGGGTGAAGCCTGAGTATATGACAGGTAATGTGGGGCTGCTTTAGGTGAAACTTACTCCATCACTCATAGCCTCTGGGACACTTCCATGGAATCTCAAACAACACAAAATTCACTTACAAATCGTGAAACTGGGCAGGGCACACGCACATTGCATTTCTGCACTTCAACAGGAATATTTTACCTTCTGAGTCACCTTCTGCAATTCCCTAAATAGTGCAGTAGACGGGAATATGTGTGAGAAGCTTAACAGGCTTAAGCAAGGCTGATTATTTTAACTAATTTTAATGATTCTAATTAGCCAAAATACTCGATGAAGCCAGTCTCTAATCTACAGGGCTTTGGTGGACATCATCTTGCTAAACATCCAAGCTGGTCTCTGAGGCTTAGACTTTGGCTGTTGGTCAAAGAAATAGCTTGGTGAGTGGAGAGATTGGGTAAATTTTCCAGAGCCCTAGAACTCAGCCTGAGGGAGCCAGGTTCCAGACCATGTGCCCATGGTCACTAAGGCAGAGACCCATTCTCTCATGTTCTTTCTCAATGCTTCTCTGCCTCTTGCACTGCCTTTAGAAGGAAAATACTTCCTTTCTGACTAAAATATGTCCCTACAGGCAGACTGTGGCCACCCATAAATACAGCAGTAGCCTGATCATATAACCAGAATGGAATTTGGGAAGGGAATTCAAGCCGATAGAATGAAAAACATATCTCCATTAATCCTGCTCTTTCTAGTGCTTGCAATGAATTAAGAACACCTATTCTCTCCTCTTCCTAGATTTCTAAAGACCTCTATCTGTGCTTTTCTACAGAAAAAAAAAAAATATATATATATGTACATATATGTATATCCAGCTAACCTAAATAAATCACAAGCCCCTCTATCCTAAAGCCACTTCAGTTTAAAATGTAGAAGTAGGTTGCAACCATTGAGTTGGCTGTAAATATGCATCCCTTCGTGATGATAAAACACCCAAAGTTAATGTCAAGGGGTACGTGACACCTCTGGCAGGAGGATTTGCCAAATCTTCTCACCTATTTCTCAGTCTAACAATGCAAAGTATGAATTATTAGCTCCATTGTATAGAGAGAGAAATCAAGCCTCAAGAAAATCAAGTGACTCATCTGAGTCTATCCGTGAGTGCCAGAGTTGGCTTTGACCCAAGCTTTCTACCTAAAAACCCTGCTACTCTTTCTGCTATGCCCCACTGCCTCCTGCAGCCATGCTGGGCCGACTGAGTGCAGGAGTCATCACAGTATCTTGGTGAGTGGCCAAGATGGTAGAGAAGCTCCCAACTGGCATTGGTGTCTATTGATTTTACAGAATAGCCCTAGCCTGGCACGGATCATTTTTCACAGTGCTCAGAAAAGGTCAACTCATGGTGGTGCAAGTCTGCCTGGAAACAGAAAAGTTCAAATTTCTGCCCCCGGGGGGGAGAGAAGAATGAAACTAGAGGTAGCAGTCAGGTCAACTACTGCTGATTTTCATTCCAGAAAAGTAGGCACCCACTTCTCCATGCTCTGCAGGTGGGAGCTTGAATTGGGAAACCAGAGCTGTACCCGCACCCTCTCTGAGAGCCAGGTGAGCGGAACATTGGGTTTTCACAGAACTGACAGGGAGACAAAGTTAAATTGGTGTGTTCCAGCCTCAGGGGCAGTAAATCCCTGGACAATCAGGGAAATGGTGGTAGACTCCAATCTGCAGATCCCAATTCAGCAGAAGACACAGAATGGAAGATTGTGATTCAGACACTTCTCATTCTGGGAAGATACCAGGGAATCCCCTTGAAATGAACCCTGGGCCATTTTGAACACCATCAATATATGGGAAACATTAGATGAAGGCTCCCTTCCCGGGAGTGAAACCCTTCAAATTATGATAGAACTAGGTCCTGCCAACCCCACACAAGAACTCTGCCCAACACAAAGGCAGTGGTGGCCCTACCTACCATAAGGGGCTCCTTTGAAGAGGAGAAAGGCCTATATACCTACTTGGTTCTCACCCTGGTGACCATATTTCTTCTTTTTTTCCTTTTAATCATGCCCGTGAGCCTAGAAATGCTTCTTCCTTTCCCCTTATCTCCCATGGGCAGCCTCTGCTCACTGTCAGCAACAACAGGATCCTTCCTCCCCGTGACCTTCCACCACGCAGTAAAAGCAAAACGCCCATGTTGAAAGCAGATCGTGAATGGAAAATCCCTTCCATGTGTATTTTTAGTCTATTTGTGAGTGGAAATTTAAGAAGAAATATTTCACGCCAACTTGTCTCAGATTTTTGAAATTTCCTGAAGTTCACAGATCCTTAATTATGTAGCCATGGTAACTCAAATAGCTCTGGTCAGTCCTTTAACCCTCCCCAAATACCCTATGTCAAGAGCCAGAGATATTTCATAAGCTCTGAAAGTAGATGGCTTTGGTTCAGAATTCGCCAATATTCACCTTTTACCCTAAAGCAGGTGAGTTGGCTGTTGCTAATTTCAACAAGAATGTGTCTAAGATGTTCTTCTAGGTGAGGCCTAGGGGATAATCATAATAGCTAATAATTAATAGCTAATCACAATAGCTATCAATAATCATAACAAACATTTACCAAGTACTTTACAGGCATAATGCCATTTAATCATCAACTGTAGTTTCCAGCAGGTGTCATTCACCTGCCCCCCTTAAAAGGTGGGGAGCTAGAGGCTGGAAAAGTTTTAAGTTGTCACCCAACGCCATGATGCAGAGATGGCTGGTGGAGCTGAAACTCACACCCCGCGGCCAGACATACCCAGCACCGTAATTCTGCTTATCTTCGGACAGGAAAGAGGGCCAGACACAGCAAAGTGAAGAAAGAGTCTACACCTTTTTTCAGACCTGATATTCTCTTTAGCCAGGGGGCATTTTTGCTGTCTCCATCTTGCCCCTTAAGCTTTCACCTCCTCCAGATCTATACTAAATAAGCAGTGTACAACTCCTAGTGTAAGATCTTTTTTCTGCTAGACTGTAAGCTGCATGATGGCAAAGCCCTGGCCACAGTGCCTCCCTCCGCCCCGCCTGAGACTTGAACTGTGGACTCAGGGGAGTGAGTGCTGCCTAAGTGAAGCTGGGCTTGCCCTGTAGGCTGCCTTAAGTCTCATCTGCCCGGATCCTGCAGAGCTCTCTGCTACTCCCACTGACTTCTGTCATAATTGACCCCATGATCTTCTCCTCTGTCCCAATAGACTGTCCCAACAGACTGTGCACCACTAAGGTCAAGAACATCAGTGAGGCAGCAGCTGCGTCTGCTGGAGTTTGTTTTCCCAAAGTCTAGCCATCTGCCGGCAGGTATCAGGCCCTCGGTGGCTTGTTGTTAAAGAAGCTCTCTGCTGTCCCCAAGGAAATGGAAGAGTAATGCAAAAGTGTTTTTGGCGCCACGTTGGTGACTCTCTTCTATGTTTTATGAAGCATCTTCACATGTTAAGATGTATTTTTAATAAAGTAGGATGTTTAAGAATTTATAAATGTGTAAATTGATAAACTTTTCTGTTTATCACTCTCAGATTATTCCAGCTAGTATAAATTATTTTGCCAAGGTCTGGAAATATTGTCACTTGTATAAAATAGAAGGTGGTGTCTTTGATGTCTCTCCGTGGATATAACTCCCCCAAAGTCTGCTTCTTTCCATATGCCACATGACTCCAGAGTTAGTCCTGCTTTCAAGAAAAGAAATAAAGTCCCAGACAGTAGGCTACTCAGCTAGTGGAATATTTACACTTTAAAAGGCAGATACCTAGTGAGGGCAGCACTACAGAGTGAAACAAATGAGTGAATTGCCAATGGTGGACCTCAGCAAGGTGATACCTTGGAGAAGTAGAAGAGCTCAAATTCATCAGCCATAGGTGTGCACAGAGGTAAACCATGCCTGGTAGTATAAAAAAAAAGAAAGAAAGAAAGAAAGAAAAGAAAAAGAAAGAGAAGAAATAAAAAAAAAAATAGATGGTAGAATTGAATATTAAATGAAAAATATTGAATATCTGTGTCCAAAACTCTAAGCATACAAATACAGCATAGGGAATAATAGCAGTGGCTAATCACAGGGCCTGCGGGAACTTTGCTAGGGACACAATGAAATATAAATGCATGTAACATCGCCTGAAGAAGCAACACAGCACAGCCAGAAAGAGGGAGCCAAGAGTGCCACTGGCCCTGCTGTCCAGGGACCCTTAGGAACACTGCATCCGATGTAGGCACCAAGATACAAAACACTAACAGTGCTAGGATTACAGGCATGAGCCACCATGCCCCACCCTCATAAACTCTTTACCAAACCGTTTTTTCTTTTCTTTTTAAAAGTATTCAGTTGGTTAGTATATGTTATAGATTAGATTTTATGAATTTTAATACAAAATTAAAACAAAGCTCTAGTGTTTCTGAGACAGTAGCCTTGAGCCTATATGTGGTAAATTGAAAGAAACCTCTTCATGAGATTTCGCCATGGATCTTAGGTTTTAAAGCCTTATGGAACGTCCATGCATCAGAGTAGTATAAATATCTGGCAAGTTTTGGAGCATACGTCTAGGCACATTTTGGTTACATCTTCATTCATAAAGCTACAAATCGAATTGAATTGTATATGCTTTTATGTTAAAAAGAAAAAACATTATTAAATAAATATGAATACCTTCAGATTAAGGTAAAAAGAAGTGATTGCTAGAATGAGGTTATGAAAAGGGAAATAGAAATTTCAGAAGACTAAAAATACAAAATGCTCCTTTACAGCTTGGAAACAAAAACTCCTGCAACAGTGATAACTACAGAAAAACAACTGACAGTGAACAATTATTCTAGTAGGATACATTTCAATCAAACTAAGGCAGATATAAGAGGGTGCCCTTCAAAATGTATCCCTTGTAAGAACGCAAAAGCAAGTATCCAATGTATTCCATACTAATATGAAGCCAGTGGATGAACTAATTCATTCCCACATAAGAGAAAAACTCAATTTAATTCAAGCTGGGGGGGAGGGGGATAAGGGAGGAGGAGCATATGCTCTCACCTAATGGGCACAATGTAAGGATATATGGCATACCTCCTGGTTGTGGGACACAACAACAACAGTGATCTTACCTAACAAATGCAAACATTGCAACCTAATCTTTTGTACCCTCATATTAATCTAAAATAAAAAAGGGTGTCCATTGTGAAAAGAAAAAAAATATTCTTTTAAAAAATACATGAGTACACCTGTAGAAAGAAGCCATGATTTTCCACCGAGGAAAAGACAGGTGGCAAATATCTAAGGAGATTTGATGCAGCAGAGGAAATCCACCTGCTAGGGAGCTCCAGACGCCAAAAAAGACCCAGCCTGGGCAGATTCACCATTAGCACAGTCCCCAGTGGAAGTGGCCAACTTTCTGAGATGCCCAGGGTCATGGGACAGCCATTAGAAGTTGGTGCAGAGATGTTACCAAAGAGTGCCTGGCTTAGAGGTTGGTTGTTTCAAAATTAAAATGAGAATTTCTCTAGAATCCATTGAATGTTGAAACTAAAAGGCTGATGGGAAGCCTTTAAGCTGGGACCCTTGCACACTGTATTTGAAAAGACACCTCAGAGGTAATTTGGGGGCTGCCGTGAAGAGAGAGGAGGCCTAGCCCTGGGCTCCACTTGCCCTTACTTCAACTAAAGCCCTTCTGCTTTCATCTGTTTTCATGCACTGAGCTCCCTTATGAAATTTTATTTGAAGAAAGCATTCTGTGGCAAAAAAAAAAAAAGTTTTTATAAAGTATTGGCCCAGTTTAACATCCTTCATTTTAAAGATGGTGAAAGTGAGACGAGAAGAAGGGCAAGATCTTTCTAAGATCTTCCGCCAGTTGGCAGCAGGGTCATGGCAGAATCCTAGATCTCCTGACTCTTCTTCTTGGAAGCCAGAGACGATATAAAAAGCTGTAGAATTAAGACATTCCTTTGAAAAAGAAAAATAAACAGAATCTCACTCTCTGAAGAACCTTAGCTTGCACAGACTGAACCAAGGGTAACTATGAATAATCATTCTGTATTAGTTATCTATTGCTATATAACAAATCATTGTCACCCCCCTTCTCCATCATCATCACCTCACTTCCTGCCTGTGCATCTCACAATGGCCAACTCTAATAGCTCACCCACTGTCCCCTTTCACCCCAGCTTATCCCTTCAATCTATCCTTAAACTTTGGGTGGTGGAGATCAACATTCCTATGCCTCAAGATTTCCAAATGGTCCTCTTCCACCTGCAGGAAAAATTCAGACCCTCAGCTTGGCATTCAAGGCTTTACTTGACTTGGCTCAAAGTCTCCAAAGACATCCTGTATCTCCAAAGAGATACTTCAGCTGTAATTCCTGCTCTTCATTCTAAGTGTTTTGTGCTCTTTTTGTCCTTATAAATACCATTCCCTCTCACCTAGAACGTCCCTCCCTGTGTTTTTCACCTACTCATATTCCTATTCTTTAAAATCCAGTTGAGATACCACCTCTTTCAGATGGCTTAGAGGCCCCTTTCTGTCATCCCATCTCATCCCATGTTTTTCCCATCATCTCGCTTATCATTCTAGAGTTATCTGTCTATTCATAGGTCAACTCCTCCAGGCAATGTAGTTCTTAAAAAGGAGAATTTGTGCATGATTTATCTGAAACCTGGCACAACTGGAGTAAAATTACTCTTCAACAACTGGCATAGGTCCTTGCGGTGTCCCACATTTGGGCTTCTCTTTTCTCATCGGGGTTTATTCAGAAAGCCGAGAACTTGCACTTGTTTTCACACTTCACCTCTAAGCTTGTAACTCTGCAGAGTGATGTCACAACACGTGACTGGAAGAGGCCTCCCTAGCCCTGCTATAGGAAACCATCAGGACACAGACTTGAAGACTTCAAGGAATGTCCCTGATTTCAGAGGTGGCCCTCAGGATAAAAGCATGCATTGCTTGGGAGTTCAGAAAGCCAGTACCAAGGACAGAGGAGTCCTGTCTGGGGATTTGAGGCTGAGTCACAAGAAATAGCTGAAAATCTGGAGGTAATAAAAAGGATCAGTCAACAACTAGTGGGAGAAAAGAATAGTCTCAAGAGAGGGATGGAGACAAAAGACTCTCTGTCCCAGGACAGGCCCAGGGGAAGGACTAAATAATAGTTAAACATATGGATGTGGCATAAGAAATGTCTGGGTTCAACACACATTTTCTTGCTATGTGATCTTGGCCAAGTTACTTCATTTCTCTAAGCTCATTTTCCTTATTCTTATTAAAAGCAAAATAGTATCATCTACTTCACAAGGTTATGGTGGTGATCGAATAATGTAGTAAATGTGCATTGATTGGCACAGAAATTGGCTTTACTGTTGCTGTTTGTTACCTGTTGTTGAAATGGTTTTTGGTGATAAGACCCAACTGGAGAAGCAGTTCCCAAAAGTGTGTCCTGTGGGACAGCATTCTAATGACATGGCAAAATTCATTTGGGGGAGACTTGAAACCATGTCTTGTTCTTGGAAATTCATGACTTTTATGTCATATAAAGGCTGGCAATATAATCGAAAACAAGATAGGTACGATCCTTTTATTCACAGATTTTTTACATTAGGATGGGACCTCCTAGTCCACTCAAGTTACTATAACAAAATACGTAGTAACATAAACTAAGGGGCTGATTAAACAACAGAAATTGGTTTCTCACAGTTCTGAAGGCTGGAAAGTCCAAGACTAAGGTGCCTGCACGTTCAATATCTTCACAGTTCGTAGATGGTGACTTCTGTGTCCTCAGATGGCAGAAGAGGCAACACAGCCCTCAGAGGTCTCCTTTACAAGGATATTAATCAGTTTTTGAAGGCTCTGTCTTCCGACCTAATTACCTCTCAGAGATCCCACCAGCTAATACTATCACATCTGTGATTAGGTTTCAGCATATGAATTTTGAGGAGGCACAAATATTCGGACCATGGTATGGGAGCAATCAGACAATCTAAAGGAATCAAATAAGCATACGGCAAAATTGCAGGTGGTGATATTTGCTAAGAAGAAATATGAAACAAGATAAGGGAACAAACAAGGCCTGGTGGTGAGAGGACTACTGCTCTAGATAGGACGGGACGTGGAGTGCTGTTTGTGCAGACACCTGAATGAAGGCAGGGAATGAGCTCTGCAGGCCATGGCTGGAGGATCGAGTTTTGTTCTGACTGTAATTAGAAGCCAATGGAAGGTTTGGGGCAGGAGAATCCATTACCTAAGAAATCCTGCAGCAATTAATCCGTTCAACTTTGTTATTTAACCACAAATAACTTATTGAACTACAAATACTTCTTCCGTAGGACACTTACCTAAAAACATCTTGGAACATGGTCTGGGAAATTCTGCAATGGAGTATAAGGCTTTGTAGATTTTAAAGAGACTGTAAATTTGCTCTCAATCATCTAAATCTACAGTTACAAGTCAAACATACCATTTGGGCTGAAACGGGCATGCCAGGCAGGAAAACCCAGCTTTAGAAGTAGAGGCAAGACCTACTGTCATCCTAATAAGCAACTCTGTTTGGCTAAGACAATCAAAGAACCCAGCCAGGCCTCAGAAGATTCTAGGACCCCATCTCAGGCCAGTGGAAACTGGCCAATATTTGCGCAGAAACTAATTAGCATTTGCAAATGGTACACCTTGGCATAAGCATTCTCCAGAGAGGAAGTGTGTAAAACTTGAGATCCAGCCAGAGACTCTGGGAAAAAGACAGAGGCCAAATATTTTGGTGCTTACACATGGACAGCCACCCAAGAGCTACTGAAGGGGTAGGGAGGAGATAGTGAAGGAATCCACTTGGACTCTGATTTCTTTCTTTACTGAGCAGGGTGAATTTAAGTTTTCAATTTACATGAACTGAAGGAGGTTGCTTGAGGAGTCAGTCCAGTGTAGTTCAATGTAGTTGAAAGCACAAATTTTAAAGCTGCAAATCAGAGTCCAAAAGCTGGCTCTGCCTTTTAAGTCAATCACTGAACCTCCTTATGTCTCAATTTAATTCCCAAAAAGACATCATAACATCTATCTTACCACATTGTCATGACAAGTGAAAAGACAAATGACAGCATGTGCAAAAAGTATCTAGCATAGGGCAGTGCCTGTGGCTCAAGGAGTAGGGCACCAGCCCCATACACCAGAGGTGGTGGGTTCAAACCTGGCCCCGGCCAAAAACTGTAAAAAAGAAAAAAGGTATCTAGCATAAGGTTGGTCATAAAACAAATACATAATAGACATTCAGAGAAATGTTAGTTTCCTTCCTATTTAGTTCAGTTTGTATTTGGCTTTACAATAGAAGCTGCTATTTATTAACTAACTGCTGTATTCCAGCAGGGGTCAGCAAACCATAGGGTAGCAGCTTGTTTCTGTAAATAAAGTTTTATTGGAACATATTGTGCTCATTCATTTATGCATCACCTATAGCTACTTTCTGTACAAGAACTGGGGAACTAGTTGTGACAGAGATCACCTAACTCCAAAACTGAACATATTTATTATCTAATCATTTAAGAAAATGTTACTGACTCCTGCCAGTTAATATGCTAAATCTTTATACTTAATTTCCAGTTACCATAACCCAGCAATATAATACAGGGTATTCTGTATTATATATATGTGTGTGTCTATATATATATATATATATATATATATATATATATATATATAATGTATGTATATATAGGGGGGTATTCTGTATTATATATATATATGTGTGTGTGTGTGTCCATATATATATGGGGGGGTATTCTGTATTATATATTATATGTATATATGTGTGTGTGTGTGTGTTTGTGTGTGTCTATATATATATATATATATATATATATAAAATATAGGATGCATGGACACACTATGTATCTATAAGGAGAGAGAGATACTGAGGTAGGCAGAAATAAAAGTTTATCTTCTAAGTCCATTATGTTCACAAACATAATGCCTGTACTCCTAGCATCCTGGTAGACAGAGGCAGGAAGATCCCTTGAGAGCAAAAGTTTATGACCAGCCTGAGCAAGAGCAAGACCCCATCTCTACTAAAAATAGAAAAAATCCAGGTGTTGTGGCAGGGTCCTGTTGTCCCAGCTACTCGGGAGGAGTTTGAAGGAGGATTGCTTGAGCCCAAGAGTTTGAAATTGCTGTGAGCTATGATGATGTCATGGCACTCTATCCAGGGCATCATAGTGAAACTCAATCTCAACAAAACCAAAACAACAAAAAACATGATGTCAAACTCTACACCTGAAGGAAGCTTAGAAGAATGATTAAAAGTTGTTCATTTGTGTGATTCATCTTCTATTTGCCCTTGCTTCCCGTCTGACGTTTATGTCTACGTTTATTGACTTTCCTGACATATGCTGGTTTAAATGATCCTGGCTAGCAGGCCTTCCCCTACCCCTTGCTTTCCTTACTTATTTTTTGTTTATTCATACAAGTCCATGCTTTCAAAAATGCAAGTGGTAGTTTCCAGACCCTCTGAAATGTTCTCGTGCCTGGTCTGATTTCTTGCAAACCATACTTTTTTTTAGATAGTGCATAGTGTGAGGCCCAATTTTCCAGAAATGATAGATTTTTAAGCTCCCCTGTCTGCTACTTCTCACTTTCTCTTCCTCTCACTTGTTAACTTTCTCTCCCAGCCAGACTTGAGGAAAGCAGGCTTCTGTCCAGGGGCTTCAAAGATTCATCCGAGACGTAGATATTACAGTGCATTTGGCTTGAGTTTTCCCCTCAAGTTGAAAACTATAAATGAAATAATCACGTATGCCCCAATTCCCCAACACCACCCTCCCACCTTGTCCCATTTTAGGGATCCAACAACTCGATTTACATTAATGATGTTGAGTTTCCCTCTGATATTTATTATAACAATAGTAATGGTTTAAATTGAATGAAAGTTATCGTTTAAATGTAGTTAAAAGCATAAATTTTAAAACAGCAAATCAGAGTCCAAAAGCTGGCTTTGCCCTTAAGCCAATCACTGAACCTCTTTGAGTCTCAATTTAATTCTAAAATAGGCACAATGCCTATCTTACCAAGTTGTCATGACAGATGACAAGATAAGCGATAACATGTGTAACAAGTATTTAGCATAAGTTTTGGCACAAAACAAGTATGTAGTAGGTAGTCAACAAAATGTAAGTTTCCTTACTGTTTATTTCAAACCATGTTTGGCTTTACAATAGAAGCTGTCATTTATTAACTACTATATTCCGGTAGGGGTCAGCAGACCACAGGGTGAGAGCCTATTTTTGTAAATAAAGTTTTATTGGAACATAGCTACATTCAAAAGATAACTTGATATAGCAGAAAGACCATAGAGTTTAGAATTTAGGATTCTTAATTCTGACACAAATACTTACTGGCTAGGCATCATATTTAAGTTTCTCAAGCCTGTAGTATTTTGACCAGTAAAGTACAAACAGTGGTCCTTCACTGACACAGTTGACATCATGACTAAGTAGCGTCTGTAATGTGCCAGGCACAGGATAAATGGTAACCTAGTTGTGTCACTCTTGGTTTGAGTTGCTCAAAATCTTCTATGCTAGAGTCCCACACTTCATCACAGACAGATCGCAATTGTGTATATCATCATTCCCAACAAATTTATAAAGACAGGAAAGGAGAAAGGTCAGCACTGCCTCTATTGTGGGCCATCAAACCTAATCTCATGATGCACTTCAAACACAGCATAATCAAGTAAATTTGAGAAACTCTGCATACTGTCCCCTTTTTGGAGATTTTCAATGAGCACGAATCCATTAAAGATCCTGCAAAGTCCTGAAGTGAGTAAGTCAGTATAATTTCTTTGGCTTAAAATAAAATTTAGTTTAAAAGATTTTCCAAATATTGAATTAGGAAATCTTTTTCCCTTGCATTAATACTCATCAACATGCTGTAAATCATATTTTAGAAAATGTTGCTTAAAGTTACACACAGCTAAATTAAAGCCACGTCAAATGTTAGATGTATCTCTATTTTTCAGGCTCTTGTGCACCTTCTCTTGCTTTATCTGTAAATCATAAAGATCTTCCATTGCTCATAGCTATTCTGAACACTGACCACTGCATCTTTTTGAAGTTAGCCCATTTAAATTAATCATGCGACCCGCCCTTTGCTGTCATTAAAACTCATGAGTCAGTTCGCCTGGACTCAATTCCTGCTCCCCCTTTATGGATGCAGTACTCTCAGTTTGCTCATTGATAAACCTGAGTTACCACCAAGGTCTTGGGGAGGATCTAATGAAATAATCTGCGGAAGACACAGAAAGCAGTACTTGTCACAAGTGTGTTCAGTCAAGGTTCACTATTAGTGTAGCATTTAAATGGTCCTATTTTGAGAAAGGAAAAATTAGACATTTTCTTTGCCTGGAATCACACAAATTAATTATTGGGATAGTCTTAGTTTTCCCTAAGTGCCCTGTTTCTAGTCTGAGAGATAATATTTTCCTTTTAGGACTTATCTTCTACCAAAATATATCAAGTTGTATTGAACTTGATTTATACAAGCTTTTCCATTGCCAGTGACTCCATTTGACTCCTTCTAATGTAAACCCCAGTCAAGCAGAATTCCATTCATTGGAGTATCAGCATATTGGGTTCAAATAGATTTCCAAACCTGTCTGGTTCTGCTATGACAAAGACAGTAGAACCTCCATAGTTGGCCACCTCCCTAATTTCATAGACCTAATTTTCATAGACTAGACATGCACCACATGTATGTATCAGTACAGGAGGCCTGGTCCCTTATGCTGACCACCTCTGTATGTTGACCAGTCAACTTACAGAGGTTCGACCGCATTTGGTGTATATATCAACACACCCTCATTCCTATACCCATAGTGGACATTGCTAATTTTTGCTGAATCCTTTTCCCCTGGAGTCCAAATGGGGCCACAGAATCTTCCGCAAAGCAGCTACACATAGCTATATTATTAAAAGTTCTTTGCCGTTGAAATATAATTATTATCCCAAACCAATCATCTTAATCAATTGTTATTTTAACCAACCTCTAGAATATTAGTCTCCTTTTTTGGTATGGCCAATGTCCTAGAGTTCCCTGTTAAGGACAGACAAAAAGGAAAAGGGGAGGAAAGAGATTCTAACATTGGAGTGGCATTCATTATTAGTATTCTAGGCATTTATAGCTCCTCATCTAGTCACTGTTTCAAACAACTCTGGAGATATTCTATTTTATAGTTGAATAAGCCACAATTCATAAAGTTCCAGGATTTCATTCAGGTTCCCCAGTAAAATTTGATCTCAGGTCCTTCTGACTCTACAGGCTGTATTCTTCTCTGCCCTGTCAATAACAACTTCTCAAGAATTGTTGAATTCTTTCAGGACTAACTTTCTAGCAACAAGTAGCTAATAACCATTTCACAAGAGCCAGCATGTCACAGAGCCCTATTCAGAAGTTTTCTTACTTAGGGTTGTGTCATCCTGTACCTTGTCCTTCCTAGATAAATCTCTTTGCTTCCTTAACCCTGACTCAAGAGCTTGAGAACCCACTGTTCAATACTTGTGAAAGAGCCAGTTGGGCTTCTTAAAATTCTGGATGAGGGCCGAAATAGCGGACTCATGTTCCATTGAAAAATGAATTCACATCTATTTTTGAAACAATTTTCCAGAATTTTACAGGAATCTATATTGTTGCCACTTGGTCAGACCCACTTTTTATTTTCTTTTCTGTCTAGGCAAGAAATGGGAAAAGAAAAAGCAAATCTTCTGCAGAAGTTTTATTTCAAAAATTGAAACCAGACCACACCAGGGCAGTTTGTGGTCTGAATGTATCAATGGATCTAGTCATATTTCATCTAAGGTTTTCTTAGGTATACTAAACCACAAATATGAATCTCATTATTGTGTCTGGATGGAAAGGTTTTATGGATTAAGATTTGTGGATTTAATTTGCTTGGTAATGAAACTTCTGTTCAAGGGGTGAGAGAGAGGAGGCCAGGAAGCACCATTGATACTCAAGCTGAACATCTACAGAAACAAACACGCAGGATTTGGGACCTTTTGTATTTACTATTGGCCATGTCACTGGGTCCAAAGTGAAATCCAAAATTAAGTTCAACAGAAATATTACCAAATTAGCCATAAACCACAGGTCACAAGAACCATAAAGCCCTAAGAATTGGGGTCTAGACACGGTTGCCTGTTTTACAAGAGAAATAGAGGCAGGAAAAGTGGAAGTGGTTTGTCCAAGGTCACAGAATGACCTCGTGGTCAGACCTGGTTGGCAGAAGCCTTGTTTTCCAGATCTTCAATCTGTTGTGCCTTCTACGCCGTGGGCCCATGAAAGGCCAAATCTCTGGGAACTCAAAAATAATGAAGGTAAAAATTCAAAACAAGAGAGGGTGACCTAGATTTAACACACAAGAATACTGCAATTAAATTGGAAGGGTTACCGTCTAGTAACCCAGGGTACTTCCTTCACACTAGAACCAAAATTTTGTGTTAAGTATATTACAGGCCTGACCAAACTCACCTCCTGACAAAGGCATTTACTTTGGTTTTTTTTTTTTTTTTTTTGGAATTGCATAGAAAGCTGGGTATGTAGTATAAGATTATATTTTTTATTAAATCAAACTGTGTTCATTAATGCATTTATGAGGTACAGTGAGCTGACTTTATATACAATTTGCAATGCTTACATCAAACTAGTTAACATAGCCTTTACCTCACTTACTTAATTATTGTGTTAAGACATTTATATTCTTCTTCTAATATATCTCATAGCAGATAGCACTGGGCTTTCAAAAGCCCTTGGGGTTCTAACTAAAATGCCATTGGAAGGATCCACGTCTATCTGTGTCACTTTTGTAAGCTCTTCACTTACTATGGTATCTGGCACAGAGTAAGTACCATACTCGTAGAATAACTGAAGGCAAGAAGTAAACTATTTGCAGAGTTGAGGCTGTGATAATTTCCTTGGTATGTCTTGCTTTAGCAGAGATCACAGGACAACTAATAACATTAGGGCTCCCAGGGAAATAAGAGCATTTGTTCATTTATTCATTCTACAGATATGAGAACCTGCCATGTATAAGTTTAAACTAAGAAGTACACTCAGCTTCGCTTTTTAATATAAATACATGGTGCATTTACTATGCTCTAGTCACAGTGTCAGGTGTTAGATTGTCCCGTCCTGCGGGACGCGGTTATTCGTGGGGGCGAGGGGGACTGAGCCTGAAAAACAATGGGCGAGAAAGAGAGAACGAGACCAAGCAGACTCCTTGTCAAGGTCTGTTTAATGGGGGCGAAAAGCCGGTTTTTAAAGCTTACAGGTGAACAGGGGGCGGAGGGAGTGGGGGGAGGAGTAAAGAGGAAAGGTGTCCTTCGCTGATTGGCGGATTTCAGGTTCAGGC
>CAUYQV010009497.1:0-10886 GCA_963574575.1 Galagoides demidoff
GGGCACCTGTAATCCCAGCTACTTGGGAGGTGGAGGCAGGAAACTCACTTGAGCCCAGGAGTTGGAGGTTGCTGTGAGCTGTGATGCTACAGCACTCTACCCAGGGGGACAGCTTGAGGCTCTGTCTCAAAAAAAAAAAAAAGGAAAAAAAAAGAAGTGAGATTTTAAAACAATGATCCAAAGTCCCACCTTATGAAGCTAAAAAAAGAATAAGTGAAACTTAGAAGAGGGAAAATAAAGGTAAAAATGATATAAATGAAAAAGAAAACTAATTTTTTTTTTTTTTGAGACAGAGCCTCAAGCTATCCCCCTGGGTAGAGTGCCATGGCATCACAGCTCATAGCAACCTCCAACTCCTGGGCTCAAGCGAGTCTCCTGCCTCCGCCTCCCAACTAGCTGGGACCACAGGCGCCCGCCACAACGCCCGGTCATTTTTTTTTGGTTGCAGTCATCATCGTTGTCTGGCGGGCCCAGGCTGGGGATCCGAACCCACCACCCTAGGTGTACGTGGCTGGCGCCCCAGCCGATCGAGCCACAGGCACCAAGCCAAGAAAACTAATTTTTAAAAAATTCACAGAACCAAAAGCTCAATTCTAAAGAGATCAATATAAATGATGAACTCGGGAATGGAATGACCTGAAAGAGAAAGAGAAGTTTTAACATTGGAAATGGAAGATTGGACATTCCTACAAATCCTGCAGATATTTAAAGGATAATAACAGAATATTATGAGGATTAGTATACCCATAAATTTGACAACGTACATGAAATGGCAAAATTCCTCAAAGAAAGCAAACTGCTGAAACTGCTACAAAGGACAGAAAATCAGAGCACCTTTTACCTATTACGGAAATTGAATTGGTGACATGAAACCTTCCCATAAACAGAATTCTGAGCCAATATGACTTTACTGGTGAATTTTATCAAATATTCAAGGAAGAAATAAGTCTCGTCTTATATAAATTTCATTTCAGAAGCATTACCCTTCTTCACTTTCCCCATTCATTTTATAAGCATTGCCCTAATAGCAAAACCAGATAAAAATATTACTCAAAAAATTGAACTAGTATCTCTTATAAACATAGGAAAAACCTACAGATGAAGTATATTTCATAATTAAAATGAAATACAAGTGGAGTTTATACCATGAATATAATGTTTAAAAATTGAATAATAGATTGCAGGAGAAAAACCATATTATCATACCAACAAATGTAAAAAAAAGGATTAACAAAATACAATTTAAAATAACAATTCAGTAAACTAAGAAGAGAAAGGTCCTTCCTGGACTTGATAAGAACATTTGTAAAAAGAAGCAGCATTTCACTTAATAATAAAAGATAGCATACTTTCTCTAAGTTTGTGTAAAAAAAAAAAAAAAGTCTAAGGTAATAGCTGTTAACTTCCAGTCAACAGTGACCTGGGGGATCTAGCTAAAACAAGGGAAGGAAATAAAAAGAATAGATCAATAGATTGGAAAGGAGTGGGTAAAATGGCCTCTATTGCAAATAAACATAATCAAGTATATAAGAAATCTGAAGAGGTAACCCAAAAATTAAGAGAACCAATAAATCAATTTAGCATAGTCACAAAACATATAATATTAACTTATATTTACATATACTAGCAAGAAATTATTGCAAAATAAAATGTAAGTAATACCATTTTAAATGATACCAAAACACATAAAATACTTAAAGTGTATGTAAGATCTATATACTGAAACCACCAAACATTTCTGAAACTAGAGAAGTCCTAGATAAATGAAGAGATGCACCATGTTTACAGCTTGCGAGATTAAATACCATTATGACGTCAATTCTCCCCAAAGTCATCGAGGAATCTGATGTAATCTCAATCAAAATCTGTGCATGGTTTTTGCCTAAATTGTCAAGCTGATCTTAAATGCATATGAAAATGCAAAAGGCCAAGACTAGCCAAAATAAATTTGAAAATGACGAAATTAGAGGACATAGGCCACCTGAGTTTTAGATTTACTACAGAGTAAAAATAAGACACTGGTATAAAGATAGACATATGGATTGATGGATCAAAATTGAAAGTCCAGGAACAGACCCCCCTAATATATATTCATTTTGTTATGAAGGTGCCCAAGTACTAGGAAAAATCACAGCCTATTTTTTCAACAAATTTGCTGAAATAAGTGGACATCGACATCACCAAATAACTGAGGGGTAGAGAACCTTAAATGATTCCCCACGTCATACACTAATCATAAAACAAAAATTATACATCGTAGTTCATCAAAATTAAATTTTCTATTTCTAAAAGGCACTGCTTGTGTTGCAAATAGTTTTTCACTATCTGTTAACATAAAAAGTCAATCCACAGTGAAGAACTATTTGCAACACAAATCAAGGACTTATAACTAGAATCTCTACAAATCAATAGTAAGAAGACAAATGACTCAATCTACGGATGGGCAAGAGGTTTGAACAGGCAAACATGACGATACAGGAATGGCCGCAAAGACACAGAAAGATGGATGACGTCTTTACATATCACAGAAACACCTGTTTAACCCATAATGAAATACCAGCATATGGCCATTAAAATGGCCATAATTTAAAATCCTGACAACAAGTGCTAATGCCCATCAACTGATGAGGTGATAAGCAAATCATGATATATTTGTATAATAAAATGCTACACAATAATAAAAAGGAATAAATTACTGCTATATGCAATAGCTTGGTTAGCTCACACAGATATTATGGCTACCAAAAAGCAAGAAATGAAAGTCTACATAACATATGATCTACTTATGTCCAAAACTAATGCACAGTGATAAATTTCAGATCAATAGTTGTCTCAAGGAGCAAGCGCAGGGAAGGACCAACTGCACCAAGGCACAGGGAATTGTAGAGGTGCTGAGATGCCCTACATCTTGTTCAGAGTGGTAGCCTACATGGGTGTATATATTTGTCAAAACTCATCTAACTAGAAACTTAAAATATGACCATTTTATAATGTTATGTGCATATTATTTCTCTACAAAACTGATTTTTAAAAAATAAAACTCTCATAAATGAAGAAAATGGGTCTCTGAAATTCAGTAAGTAGAATAAATATGAAATGGATTCATTCAAAGATCAATTTGTTCATTTACTTATCTACCTCTTTATTCATTTTTGTTTTTGTGAGACAGTATCTGACTCTGTTGTCCAGCCTAGAGTGCAGTAGCACTATCATAAATCACTGCAACCTCAGACTCCCCAGTTCTAGTGATCCTCCCATCTCTATCTTCTGAGAAGCTGGGGCTACAGGTTTGTGGCCTCATGCTCAGCTAAGTTTTCTACTTTTTGTAGAGATGGGGTCTCATCACATTGCTCAAACGGGTCTTAGACTCTTGGCCTCAGGTGATCCTCAACCTTGCCCTCCCACGAAGATCAAATTATTGAGCTCAAAGATCCAAAGCAATATTCTGGCCAGCTTGGTGGCTCACACTTGTAATCTTAGCATTCTGGGAGGCCAAGGCAAGGAGGAACACTTGAGCTCAAGAGTTCGAGACCAGCCTGAGCAAGAGTGAGACCCCTGTCTTTTACTAAAAATAGAAAAAAATTATCCAGGAGTTGTGGCAGGGGCCTGTAGTCCCAGCTACTTGGGAAGCTGAGGCTGGAGGATCACTTGAGGCCAGGAATTTGAGGTTGCTTTGAACTAGGCTGATGCCACTGCACTCTAGCCTGGGCAACAGAGTGAGATTATCTCAAAACAAACAATGTAATGTTTCTTAGCCCAAAAGACATAGCAATATCAAGTATTACCGAATTGTTAAGTATTTCAGGCAATTAAAGAGTTCCAATGACCTTAACTGGAGTTTTAAAAAGAGAAGGCAAAGAGGAAGAATGGGGAATTATTTAGAAAAAAAACAGTTTCCCAGAGTTGACAAAAGTCAAGGAGTTTCACACTACAAGTACTGCCAGCTGCCAGTTGATCAGAGCAACTGAAAATAAACGTTTCTTACACCAACAGAAATGCTGGTGAAATGTCAAGATGCTTTGGAAAATGAGAACACCCTAAAAGCTTTCAGATGCAAACAATCTACCAAGGAGCCAGAATTAACTAGAATCAGAATTTATAGTGATGACACTGATTATTAAAAAATAGTTCAGCAATATCTTCAGTTATTCTGAGGGAAAGAAGTGATTCAGAGTCTAAATTTTTCTTTTTACAGATGAAGTTTTGCTTTGTTGCCCAAGCTGGCCTTGAACTCCTGGGCTCAGGTGATCCTCCCAACTCAGCCTCCCAAGTGTACACCAATGTGCCTGGTTGAAGCATAAAATATTGAATCAAACCTAAACTATCCAGGCAGTGTGGCTCACACCTATAATCACAGTGATTCAGGAGGCCAAGGCAGGAGGATCATTTGAGACCAAAAGTTTGAGGCCAGCCTGGACAACATAATGAGACCTTGTCTTTACCTAAAAAGTAAAATATAATTTTAAAAAAGAAATATTTGACAGTTTATACTGGCCAAATGTGGAAGGCACTGATAGTCCCCGCTACTTGGGAGGCTGAAGCAACAGGATCACTTGAGCCCAGGAGTTTGAGGTTGCAGCAACCTATGATGACATCACTGCATGCTTACCCAGGTGACAGAGTAAAACCCTGTCTCAAAAAAAAAAAAGAAAGAAAGAAAGAAAGAAAAAGATAACTAGCACTTACTTATGAGGGTATAGTGGTAATATTTTTAGATATCCAAGTACTCAGAAAAACTCAACCTCCTGAGACTGTTCCTGAAACAACCTCAGATTTTTCCAACTATTTCCATCACTGCTTCTGGTCCTGTCTGACCCTGCGCTTTTTCCACTTTGTATCTGGAGGATTTTTATAAAGCAAATTGCACAATTCCCTCCTCTAGCAAAATCCATCAGGGAATTCCTTGTCCACACTCTCCAGCCACTGTCCTGTCCCACCTGCTGGCCTCCTGGGAGCCCTCCCTCCTCCCCTGTCTCCGGCCTATCATCTTCAGAATGTCCTGTGTTCCTTCCTGGGCCCTCTGCCAGGATGCTCTTCTGGCTCGTTCTTCATCTTCCTTCAGGTCTTACTTAGCCTTGATGTTATTTCCTCAGAAAAATGTCCCACAAACCTCCTCTCCCATTCCGGCCCCCATCAGATTAGGTCTGACCCCTGTGTGAGTGGCCCGAATAGCACCTGTGCTTTTACTTGTAATTACAGTAATTGTGTTACATAGCTGTAATTAAATATATATTTGTATAATTCTTTGTTTAATGTCTTTTTTCCCAAAGACAGTGACTCTATAAAGTCCTGCTATAACCACCACTCTGCGGCTGAGAACGCCTCTGTCTGTTTCCGTGTTTGCCTCCCTCTTCTCCAGCAGCAGACTGGATTTCCTGGCTATGTGGCTAAGTTCTGGCTAATGAGGGGTGAGCAGAAGCAACATGTGTGCAACTTGTGGGCTGTGTCTTAAAAGAAACAGGTATATTATTATTATTGTTATTGTCATCCTAATGATTTTAGAGACAGGGTTTTGCTCTGTCACCAGGCTGGAGGGCAGTGGAGTGATCATAGCTCACTGGAGCCTTGAACCCCTACCTCAGCCATCCAAGTTACTGATGGCAGATGCAGACCACCACACTTAGCTATTTTTTTTGTCATTGTTGTAGAGGTGGTGTCTGGCCATGTTGCCCAGGCTGGTCTCAAACTCCTGGCCTCAAGAGACGCTCCCACCGATGCTTCTCAAAGTGCTGAGGTTGCAGGCATGAGCAGCTGTGTCTGGCCCAGGAAACAGGTTTGATCTTCACTTACCCAAATCCCCTCCCTGCTAACTAGTAAACCAGCATAAACCTACTAAGGTCAACACCTGAGGGCTAGAGGATCCACAGGGAAATAAGGAGTATCTGTGAGTCTGTGGACTACATCATACCCAGAATATCATTGACCCATCGCATCAACAAAAAAAGAAAATTGTGTTACCAAGATTAGATTCCCAGAGCCTAGCCTCCCTCCTACAACTACCACCCTCTCCCCAAAGAAAGAACTCTCCAATTGCCTCCCCTCTCTTCAGGGTTGCTTATACTCTTTCCCTTTCACTCACGGGTACTATAAATATTTATTATATTCAATGATCTATTTATATAACCTTTCAATTTTTTATTATCCAGTTATCTGGATGTCCTCTGTAAGACCTGCTGCTTCCATGTTATCAATCTTAAATTATAATGGGGAAAAAGATGTAACTGCAAAATTCCTTCTTACAAGTCATATTTGGGGTCTGAAATGTGTTCTCATCCCAAGGGTAGGCCATCCAGGCTGAAAAAGCAACGTTTTCAATATGGAAAGTTCTTGCCATATCTTGAGTTTTAAAGGGGTTGGCAGGACAACCTCACACGTGGATGTGGTAGTCAGTCGTGTAAATGCAGATAAGTGTGGACAATTGAAGTTGCCTCCTAACTGATCGACCTGTTTCCACTATGAACCCCTTTTTGTCTGCCCAAAAAGATCTTGTCACTTTGCTGCTTATAATCCTTCACTGGATTTCCACTGCTCTTAGGAGAAACCTCTAGATCTTCTCAGTGGCCTGCAAGTCCCTTTGGGATCTAACCCCTCATGCCTCCCACCCCCTTGAGTGCCAGCGCACTTGCCATGTTTTGGTTTCTTTCAAACTACTCTGTCCTTCCCCAGAACGGCCTTTGCAAAGGTTGTTTCTTCTGTTTGAAATATTCTTCCCTCCACATGGTTATTTAACTCCTACTCAAATATCATGTTTTTTAGGGACTTTGCCTGAATCTTCAGACTTACTCGTATTCTACATAATATGCATATATACTCTTATGCTTTTTCATAGAATTATATAGCTAGAATTACCTGTGTAACGCATCTTGTAAGCATATTTGACTGAAGCATGGTCACAGTCCCACCCATGACAGGAAGCCCTGTCTATCTTGCTCACAATTATATCTCATGGCTTATGGGGGTGCAATAAATATCGGCTGGAAAAAGCAAACGAATGAGAGAGAGCTGATTTGTAAGGTAAGGCTAAGAGGCACCCCTGTCTATTTCTCCCATCATCCTGCTCTTAGGACCTGGAATTCTCCTTATTGTTTTAATCTAATGAAGCAGCACAGATTGGGATATTATTAAGGGTCTCTGGAATTTGATTGTCGAGCTTGAAATCTATGTTTATTAGGCGCTATTTCCATCTGTAACTACCAACTAGAAACAGTGGGAAAGAGCAACATCCCTATGGAAATTCTAGGCAAACCCCTACTTGTGTAATAATGCTCAGGGGTATGAACTCAAGTGTGGACAGGGGAGGGGAAACTCACGTGAGGAAAGGCAGCGTGGCTGGTGATCCTGAGTTCAGCCTCTTAAGCTCAAATTTTTGAATCACTGCCTCATCACTCATGAGCTTCTTGCTTTCTCCATGGCCAGGTTTTCCTGACTATGACATGGAGCTGAATATTCTGAGCCTCACGGGCCTGGGTGGACCCAGGTAGTGTTACTAAATGGGTAGAAGACTGCCTGCCAGAAGGCAGGGGCTATAAGTGTGTTTCTTAAGTGGATAACACATGTTTAATGGGGAGTGCCTTTTCCAGAAAAGTAAAAGTATATGGCTAAGCACCATAGGCAAGTACTGCACAAAGAGTTAAGTTGCATGAATGCAATTTCAGAGAATCTTGGTCAGGTCTTCCCCTTCTCCCCATCCTCAACACAGTGTTTTGGGTTAAGACATGAAGGCTATGTTAACCAGTTAGATGAAAGTATTTCAAATTGTATAGAGCAGCAGCACTCTGTACCCCATTAATGTACATTAATGTACACAGATACGATTTAATGAAAAAATACTGTATAAAAAAAAGAAAAAAAATTGTGTTAACACAGCTTGGTGCCTATAGCTCAGAGAGTAGGGTGCCAGCCACATGCACCGAGGCTGGCAGGTTCGAATCCAGCCCGGGTCTGCCAAACAACAATGACAACTGCAACCAAAAAATAGCTGGGTGTTGTGGCAGGTGCCTGTAGGCCCAGCTACTAGGGAGGCTGAGGCAAGAGACTCATTTAACCCCAAGAATTTGAGGTTGCTATGAGCTGTGACTCCACAACACTCTACAGAGGGTGATGTAATGAGATGCTGTCTCAAAAAAAAAAAAAAAGAAAGAAAGAAAGAAGGAAAGATAAGAAAAAAAGGAGTTGTGTTACCAAGAGAAAAACTCAAGTCAATTCAAGTTAGGAGGAGGAGAAAGGAAGGGCAGAGGAGGGAGGGAGGGAGATTGGTGTTCTCCCACCTAATGGGCACAATGTAAGGGTATAGGGCCCCCTTATAGGGGCCTTACCTAACAAATGCAAACATTGTAACCTAATCATCTATACCCTCATATTAATCTGAAAAAAATTTAAAAATATATAAATGCATAAAAATAAATTTAAAAAAAAAGAAATTGTGTCACTAGAAGCTTCCTGATATATACGAATATCTTCCAGAAACTAGAAAAGGGGAGATAATTCTTATTTTAAAATTTCAGATTCATATGAAGGTACAAATGATTATGTCTCTAAGGTAAAGTTCAAGGTGTAGTTGAGTCCTCCACCCAGAGGGTGTGCTGTACACCCTCACACCATGCACATTTCCCAATCACCCTCATCCCCCCCACCTTTTTATAATTGTGTTCTTTTCCCGTGAGGGTGTGTAGTTGTTTTTCTCTTGGTCTCATGTTACTACTGAGGGCACTGGATACTTGCTTGGCCATTCTTGTGACACTTTACTAAGAAGAATGTGCTTCAACTAATAAGGAGATACTTCACAACAGTCTTAGTAAGGTCTTTGCGCAAGGCCTAGGATGCTTCATTTTAATAAACAGGAGCCAGAGAGCAAATCAACCTAACAAATACATACAATAGGTCACTATGAAAATTTTGAGATAGACTATTTTATGGTTCATTATTTCACTTTAAAAACACAGTTGACAGCATTCTTTCTGATTCACCTGTGCAACCAACCTGCTCAGTTTATCTGTGTTGCTGGGAGGCCTTCATTTGTTTTGCTTTGTTTTTGAGACAGAGTCTCACTCTGTCGCCCTGAGTAGAGTGCTGTAGTGTTATAGCTCACTGCAACTTCAAACTCCTGAGCTCAAGCAATGCAACTGCCTTGGCCTCCCAGAGTGCTAGAATTACAGGCATGAGCCACCGTGCCTGGTCAGGATTTTACATTTCTCAATTTCTGTTCATCTTAAAACTTGTGTGATGACCCACATATTTCCTGAGAGTGGCTGAGGTGGGCTAGCTCTTTCCCTTTCCCTCATGGGCACTTTGGGCCTGCACTGTCCAGGCCCCCTGCATCCGGGAAGGGAACACGAAGCTCTCCAGCACACTGTAAACGATGACGTGATGACAGGACGCTCCATCAGGCCATCGCAGATAGCAGGTGCGCTTGCTACATGCTCACTCTGAGGACACTGAAGTCCTGGGTCTCTAAGGACTGCACAGAATGGACCTTCCACCTGCCCTGATTCCAATCCAAGTTTTCTTCTTGTTATATGAGCTTTAACTGGAGCCTAGGAGTTATTTTAATGGGGCTTCATTACTAAGATGCTCGATAAACAGTATTACTTCACTTAAAACTAGCTTTGCTATCAAAGCTATAGATCCATATTATAGTGTTATGTGAGCAAGAAATAAACTTTTATTGTACTAAACCACCAAGATTTGGAGGCTGTTTATTATAGCAGTTAGCCTATCCTGACCAAAACACTCAGCTCTCCCACCCCAGGATGAGGCCAGGCATCCTGACTGATGTGTGTGGCTCAGTCTCAGCTGGGCTTTGCTTATCTGTTGTGATCCAGATACACTGCTCAAGCGTGAAGTCCTCTCCCAGGATCACTGAAAAGCCTGTGCACTTACACTCCTATGCTCACCTCTGGCCCTGATCCCCTAATTCTGCAGAATTGGAAAGTGTGTTAGTATTTACGCTGATTCTCATGAGCTCTCTCTATTCCTAGTAGCATTGGCCAGACAAGAAGTGAGACCTATGCTCAACTTCCACCTTCTTCCCCCCCCACCAAATTCCAATCTCATGAGGTCTTTGTTACAGGGTGGACTTTACTGAATGTGAGAATGTAGTGAGAAAGGGGAGACCTTTACCCTGTACAATCCAAGGAACTTCAAAGAGAATTTTCTAGAAGCCTTTCAACTCTGCCCCACCTAATGAACTACCAGAGATAATCTTCAAACTCACTAGAATCCTTTTTTCTTCTCAACTGTCTGATTCAGACGGCCCCTGATGTAAAAACATCAAACTCTTCTCCGCATAGTATGTAATTCAGTAGTTTTAATTTAATCAAATTCACTTTTAAACCCAAACTCACTTCTAGGCCCATCTTTGCAAAACCAATCCCATTCAAAGCCACCTTCTGTGAAGAGGGTCCCTGTATTTCAAGGTCTTTCTCCCAGACACATAAAAAAATACACAATTGTGACCACAGGAGATGTATAGTCTGCTGGAAAAGGTAAGACAAATACACAAATAGCTGTAAACTTGAGCAGATTGTTACAGCTTGTCAACTAGGCCACTTCACCCTTATCCCACAAGATTCTGGGAGAAATTTGTAACACTGGTGTGGTTCCTTTCTACTGCACCCCATGAAAAGATCTCCGAGCTTCGGGGGAATTAAAAATCAATTCCCCTCCCAGAAGGACCTGCAGTCTTCAGCTTTTTAACATCATGACAGTCATGGATATTATGCAGCCCTAAAGAAAGATGGAGACTTTACCTCCTTCATGTTTACATGGATGGAACTGGAAAATGTTCTTCTTAGCAAAGTATCTCACGAATGGAAGAAAAAGTATCCAATGTACACAGACCTAGTTTGAAACTAATTTATAGATTTCATAGGAATGTTATAACTTAA
>CAUYQV010009501.1:0-28431 GCA_963574575.1 Galagoides demidoff
AAACAATAACTGAGAAAATGACATGAAGGCTGTGTTGATCAGTTTGATGGAAGTATTTCGGATTGCATGTGAAAACCCCACACTGTACCCCAGAAGTGCATTAATGTACATAGTTACCATTCAATAAAAAAAAAAAAAGACAATGTTTGCTGTGATGATCTTTTCTGCAAAATGAACCCTGCTTTTAGGATCCCTCTTCTGATGAATTGCTAAGGGATGCTGCATGCACTAACCTTTGCTGTCGATGGGAATCGGGCGCATCTCAGTCTCAGAAACATTCTGTTGTTCATTGGTAGAACCTGTCCAATAGCTTATCCCTACCTGAATCTCCTCATAACAGAGGTCCCTTTTGCTTATTACTAAGTAAAACAAATGCTATGAAAGCTCTGGATGTTATAATCTCATTGAGCCAACCCACATTTTTGTCTTGTATTAAAAAAGAAACACATATTAACACCTTGTATAATGGACAGTATTTCATGTCTTATGCAAGTCTCAAGGATCATTTTTTCTCATTTAACATTAATATAAACAGTCTTGAGTCTCTCTAAGGTTAATGATTTCTATGTAACCAGGATTTTTTTTATAATTAAATATTTTTATTAGATCATAACTTTGTACATGGATACATTTATGGGGTTCAGAGTACCGCTTCGATATACAATGTGAAATGTTTACACCGAACTAAGTAACACATCCATCACAATTGTACTCGTTTCTTACTACTTTGCTACAAAAGTGAGTAAGGGCTTAAACTTGGAGATCAGGCTAACATGGACTCAAATCCCAGCTCCACTGAGGGACTTTTGTCAATTATTCCACATCTCTGAGGTTAACTTATAGGTAACATAAGATAATACCAATGCCAACTTTGGAGGAGTTAGCATGACAATGGAGATAACCCATTTAAGGGGCTTAGAAGGACATCTAACATATGTAGGTCACTATGAAAATTTTGAGACAGATTGTGATGGTCCATTATTTTACTTCCAGGAAACATAGTTGATGGCATGCTTTCTGTCACCTGTGCACGTTTCAACTTGCTCAGCTTATCAGTGTTGCTGGGAAGGCTTCATTTGTTTCCATATGCCCAGATTTTACGTTTCTGGATTTTTGCATATATCAAAAACTTCCATAAAATGACCCATAGTAAGTGGTCCACAAATGTGGAGTTTTACAATGTACCCCATGTTTGCAGTAATGTATACAGCTATCAATTAATAAAAAAATAAAAAATTTAAAAATTAAAAAAAAAAATGAACCCATCTGCTGAGAAAAGGCAGAAAGCAGGAGGAAAGGCAAGAATGGCTGCTTATATGTATTTAAAGGTACAACTTTAACAAAAGTGACCAGTAGGCAGTGCAGGGTCAGTTGAAGCCAGCTGAAGATGAACTTGAATGGCCCCCACCGCCCTACCCACTCAGGCCACTCTTCCCAGCAACTCTCAACACAAGCACCTAGGTGGGGAGTGGGACAATGAGTCGTAAGAAGACTTCTGACTTGAAGAATGGTAAGACTTAAAATAATCTGATGTGGGAAAAAGACAGGATTTGAGCAAAATACGGAGAGCCCACCAGATTTGAAGGATGGGGCAGAATGTGAGAGTCAAACTAGGGGAAAGTAAAGCTAATCTGTAGTAGGAGAGAGAAAAGGGTCTAGGAATGAGGAGCTTGAGTCAGAAGGAGAAATTCAGAGACCTGGGCATCTCACCAGCCATGTTTCTTTGATTTTTACATTTGCATTCTATTTCTTTTATGGTCCATCTCTTACCTATGGAATATCAAAAATCATTTCTTAAAACACTGAATATAGCTAATGTTCCTAGAGCCAGGCAGACACTGTGCTGAACACTATCCCCACAACAAGTTGATGTATCAGGAAGCCTTTGATGCCCATTATGGGGAAGTAAACTTCCACAGAACAAGTAGCAGGACTGGGACTTGAATTTAGGCAATCTGAATCCCAAGGCTGGGCAAGTAACCATGGCACATTCTGCAAGTACAGCATCACGGCCAGCAGACCCTGAGAGAGCCCCCCAAATTCCTGCCTCCTGGCAGTCACACCCATGTGAAATTCCCCGCCCTTACACATGAGCTGTATTTAGTGGCTCGTTTCTAGCAAATAGAAGGCCCTAGAGGACATAAGATGTCACTTATTAGGTAACAAAGAGATCACATCTCCTATCTGCAGTGCTCTCTCCTTCACTCATTCTGAGGGAAACTGGCTGCCATGCTGGGAGCTGCCCAGGGATCCAAGTGACAAAGAACTGAGGAAGTCCTTTGGCCAATGGTTAGCACTGAGACTCTCAGCTCCAAAGGGCCACAAATAACTGAATCCCGCCAACAACTATGAGAGTGAGTGTAAAAGCAAATCCTCCCTGGTTGAGCTTTCACAGGAGACTACAGCCCCCGCCTGGACTCTGACTGCAACCTGGTGAGAGATCTTGAGCCAAAGACACCAGCTAAGGCACACCTAAATTTCCAACCCATGGAAACTGAAATAATGAATGTTTTAGGGTAATTTCTTGTGCTATAGTTGACTAGTGCAAGAATCTACTTTGTACCTAATACGTCCTAGATATTGGGAATACAGAACTAAATAAAGACTTGGTCCCTGATGTCTGGGCATTTATAGAAGAAACAAGTATATAAACAAGTGATTCCAACAGAACATGGTCCAGGCTGGGGGTTGGAAGGGGAGATAATTTTTTGAACTTGTGGTCAACTCTAACTGAGGAGAACCAGAAAATGTTCTCAGGGAAGGTAAGACGATCTGCTTCTTGAAGATGAATCAAAATTAGCTAAATGGGGGAGATAGGAAATGGATAGTCACAACAGAGAGAACAGATATATGCCAAAGTACAGAAAGTGAAATAGACTCAGAGCCTGTACCTCAGTAAGTAGGGTGCCAGCCATATACACCCAGGCTGGTGGGTTCGAGCCTGGCCCAGGCCTGCTAAAGAACAATGACAACTGCAACCAAAAAAATAGCTGGGTATTGTGGGTATTATGGTGGGCACCTGTAGTCCCAGCTAGTTAGAAGGCTGAGCCAAGAGACTCACTTAAGCCCAGGAGTTTAAGGTTGCTGTGAGCTGTGATGCCATGGCACTCTACTGAGGGTGACAAAGTGAGACGCTGTCTCAAAAAAAAAAAAAAAAGTAAAACAGCAACTAAATGCTTATAGTTGGGTGTGGCTGACATTAAATACAACCAAACAAGGGAAAGCCTTGTGTGCTTTGCCAAAACCTCTGAATGTTCAAAAGACTGTCATGTACAACACATATTTGGTTTATTTGAACAACTCTACTCTTTTGAAGTCACTCTTAGGTCAGAGGTCATCTATTGGCATTCCTTGGGGAATATTACCTGAACAATGCTTACCTGGCTCTCAAACTTGTTTTACTATTTTGAATTAGTTGTCAATATTTAACAAATAAGAGATTTCAGATGAGGACCTATATTTCCAACTTTTATCAAAATACCGGAAGAGCTGAACGCTGGGATCGCCTTCCCATTTAATGGCAATTTGCTGGAGTGAGGTGGCAACTGTCCCTTTTAGACAGAGCACACACATGCCAGTTCTCATCCGGCCTACTAAAGGCATTTCACTCTGCATCCCCTGCACAGGGGAGAAAAATGTGCTTTTGATATAAGCATCACATCTGTAAGGAGATATGTTAGCGAGCCCCCATCACCTCAACAAATAAGCAACCATTTCGAAGGATCAAGCAGAAAAAGTATTGATTTAGGGCAGTGATTCTTATACGTTAATGTGCACACAAATCACCTGGGGTCTTGTTAAAACACAAATTGTGATGCAGTAGATTTTAGTGGACCCTGAGGTCGTGCATTTCAAACAAGCTCCCAGATGATAACTGGTGCTGCTGTTCCAATGACCAGATTTTGAATAGCAAGGGATTAGGGAGACCTTGGCATTGCCATCTACCTCTGAGAGTCAGAGTTCTGCTGGAATTGGGGACCTTGTCCTCTCTGCTGCTGAAACAGAGCCTCTTCCAACTGAAGTCAGTCCTAGATTTGGGATGGCTTGGGGATGGAAGTTGAGATAAAAGAAAATAATCAGTGTGTTATTCCTTCCAGAGTTGTATCGAACTTGTGGAAAGGAAAGTAACACGTAATAACATCTCTATGCCCCACGGGTTATCTCATTTAATCCTCATACCACAAAACAAACAAACAAACAAAAAACCACAATGATAAAAAAACTATAGGCTAAGTATAGGGAAGTGGGTAAGGAAGTGGGCTTTGGAATCAGAACTCTTGGGTTCATATCCCAATTCCACCACTTACTGGTGTGACTTTAAAAACATTACTAACCTCTCTCTTCCTCAGTTTCCCATCAGTAAAATTGGGGATAATAACAGCACTCACCTCATTAGATGTTGTTACCATTAATTAGGTGAATTCATGGATAGTACTCATGACAGTGTCTAACATTTAGTAAGCAGCCAACAAATATTTGCTATATTAATATTCCTTATTGAGGGATGAAGAAAATAAGGCTAGGGGAAGTTGATTAAGTTGGTCATAGATTAAGGGGTGGGACAATTTTTTTCTTCCAATTACCTTAAGGAGAAGGGAGAAGAAGGCTTGGACGAGACCACATTCCATGAGCTTCCTCTAGGCTAGGCATCCTCAAACTATGGCCCACAGGCCACATGCAACCTACCAAGGACATTTATCTGGCCCACTGGGTGTTTTTGCCACCACTGCCTGTCCTGCTTAGCAGCAGACTCGTCCCAGGGCCTGCAGTCTGGCCCTCCAATGGTCTGAGGGACAGTGAACTGGCCCCCTTTTAAAAAGTTTGAGGACCCCTGCTCTAGCCCCTTTTCTATCCTACTTTCCATCTTAGTCTTCTCTAGGAGACATTGGCTATAGTATCAATAATAAGTAAAATTTACTTAATACATACATCACCTCATTTAATCCTCACAACAATCTTGTGATATAGGCACCACTGCATTTTTATTCCTCAGTTTTGCAGATGGATATTGAGAGACTACCCCAAGTTTACTATGTAGGTTTTGGAACCAAGATAGTCTGACTCTAGAATCTAGAGAACTATACCTCCTGGAGAAAAAGTGGATATAGAGATGGCTTCAGTAATAAATTATACCAAATATCTAAGGAAGCAATATCAATTCTATATAAACTCTTCCAGAAAATAGAAAAGGAAGGAATACATTGCAACTTGATTCTATATGATCAACATTATCCCACTACCAAAATCAGAGATGTTATAAGAAAAGAAAACTGAAGACCAGTATTCTTTGTTATTATACATGAAAACTGCTAAACAAAATATTAGCACATTAAATCCAACAACATATAAAAAGGATAATACAACTTTATTAGAGGCAGAGAGTCACAAAGGGAGAGAGACTTGCCCCATGTTGGAAAGAGCATAGTGCAGGACCAGTGCCACCTGGGACTGCTGCTGTGCCAGCACCCCACCTGCCTGCAGAGCACCACCCTCTGGCTCCCCACCCTAGTTGTGTGACCTGCAGCCTGCAGCCAGGAGTCACCAGCTCCTGTGACCCCGTGTGGTCCAAGGCTGGAGACTCTACCCTCCAGCTCCCCACTTAGCTCCTGCAAACTGTAGCTGGTGGTCATCGGCTCTGCCCTCAAGTACCCCTCCTGGGTCCTGCAACCCTGGTGGCCTGTGGCAACACCCTCCAGCTCTCCACTCAGCTCCTGTGACCCACACACAGCAGTACCCCAGACCACAGCACCATCCCTGACAGTGGTAGTAGCTCTATGGTCCCTCCCACTGGGGTCAAATTTGGGAGAGAAACCTCCCTAATCCTGTGGAACTCAGGGGGAACCTGACCTGACCTGAAGGGGTTCCAGAGGTGGAGTGTGGTCAAGGCAGAGGCATGGTTTCTGAGAGAGAGAACCACCTTCCTCCCCTGACTGGACACAGACACAGGTGAAACACTCCCCAGTTTCCAGTGATTGTCGGAGGTCACACAATGAGATGGCCCAGTCAGGGAAGCATTGTCTCCTCTTTGACTTAGGTGCAAATCCTTGGTGTACTTGAGTATTAGAGAGAGCTGGGCCCTAGCCCTGTGGGGTAACCAGTGACTAGGGGTGATGGTGATGCAAAGTGGGAAAAGAGGCCCAGCCCCCCTGAAATAATTCTTTTTTCTCCACAAGCCTTTCTGACTCCTTGGACCACTGGAGCAAGTCGCACTTGAGCTGCCAGTAGACCACTACTGTCTAGTTGCTGGAGACCTTTTGAACTTTCCCATATGATCTGTGTTGGTACTGACTGGGACAATTTGTTTGGAACTCTTGATCTGGGCCAATCACCCCAGGACTCCCCCAAGGTTATACCCTGGTTGTATTGTAGAGGGAGGGTCTGATTCTTCTCTCCCAGTTATTGCCAGTGGGGGGAAGGGTGTCTTAATTGTTTGTATTCCTCCACAGCTGTGATTTCAACCCAAAGTCACTGATCCACTAGGACTGATCAGAGTCTAGCTAAATATAAGACAGACCCAACTAGCCCCATCACACCAAGCAAGTCCCCAGAGTCTCAGGCTGTAGTACTGAATGGGACCTTGGTAAAACCATAGGGGAAAAGCCACAGTTACCAGTCCCAACACTCCAGTAAAGGGCTGATTAATTACATCCCCAGGAGCCCTCAATATAATTCCACCTTACCAGCCTCCCTAAACAAATGGTGAAAAATAACCATGGGGCAGAATCAGTGGAAAAACTCAGGCAACATGAATAACCAGAGTACATCAACTCCCCCAAGGTATGACAAAGAAGATGTAACAGAAGATCCTATTCATAAACAAATGGCTGAGATATCAGAAATTGAGTTCAGAATTGATAGCAAATAAGATTAACAAAATTGAAGTAAAATTGTAATTAGAAGTTCTAGGAGTAATTCAAAAGTTGGCTCAAGAATTCAAAGATATCACCAAAGATTTTGACAAATTGAGACAAGAAGTTGCATCCCTCAAAGACCTGAGAAATACAGTAGACTCCCTCAGTAATAGGATGGAGCAGGCAGAAGAAAGGTTCTTGGATATTGAAGACAAAGCTTTTGAATGCTCCCAAATGCTCAAAGATGAAGAGAAATGGAGAGCAAAGATGGACCATTCCCTGAGAGAGTTGTGGGAACACTCCAAAAAAATAAATATTCACCTTACTAGAATTCCTGAAGGTGATGAGAATAATCCAAAAGGCACAGATGCTCTGCTCCAAGAGATTTTAGAGGAAAACTTTCCAAACATGGCAAGAGACACTGAAATTCAGATAGCAGAGTTTCAGAACCCCAGCACGACTTAATCCAAACACGGCATCCCCTAGACACATTGTAATTAACTTCACCAAAGTTCATATGAAGGAGAAAATCCTGCAAGCAGCCAGAAGTAAGAAAATTATAACCTATAAGGAGAAGAATATTAAAATGACTACAGATCTTTTTGCTGAAACTTTTCAAGCCAGAAGAGGATAGTCATCAACCTTCAATCTCCTAAAACAAAATAACTTTCAGCCCAGGATCCTGTATCCAGCTAAACTGAGTTTCATTTATGATGGAAATGTCAAATACTTTAATGACATTCACATGTTGAAGAAATTTGCCATAACTAAACCAGCTCTTCAAGATGTTCTCAGACCCACGCTCCATAATGACCACCACAATGATCTACCACCAAAGTAAACTCACTCAGAAATTATTGATCAAAACCCAACTTCCACAGTGGCAAAAGGATTAGAAACATCCACTGGTCTTTCAAAAAACTTGATAAGCAAAATACTACCAGGCTTATCAATTCTCTCAATTAACATGAATGGCTTAAATTGTCTGCTAAAGAGGCACAGGTTGGCAGACTGGATACAAAAACTTAGGCCAGATATCTGCTGCATACAAGAATCTCATCTTATCTTAAAGGATAAATATAGACTCAGGGTGAAGGTATGGACACCTATAATCCAGGCAAATGGAAAGCAGAAAAAAGCAGGTGTTGCGATTTTATTTGCAGAAACATTAGGGTTTCAACCAACAAAAGTAAGGAAATACAAGGATGATAATTTCATATTTATTATGGAAACACTCAACATAATGAGATTTCAATTATTAACATTTATGCATCCAACCAAAATGCTCCTCAATTTATAAGCAAGACCTTAACAGACATGAACAATTTGATATCTTCCAGCACCATAATAGATGGAGATTTTTAACACCCCTTTGCCAGTGTTGGATAGATCCTCCAAGAAGAAACTAAGCAAAGAAATTCTGGACTTGGCTCGGCGCCTGTGGCTCAATCGGCTAAGGCGCCAGCCACATACACCTAAGGTGGCGGGTTCAAATCCCCAGCCCGGGCCCGCCAAACAACAATGATGGCTGCAAACAAAAAATGGCCGGGCGTTGTGGTGGGCGCCTGTGGTCCCAGCTGCTTGGGAGGCAGAGGCAGGAGACTCACTTGAGCTCAGGAGTTGGAGGTTGCTATGAGCTGTGATGCCATGGCACTCTACCCAGGGGGATAGCTTGAGGCTCTGCCTCAAAAAAAAAAAAAAGAAGAAATTCTGGACTTAAACCTCACCATACAACAATTGAATTTAATAGACATCTATAGAACATGTCATCCTAACAAAATTGAATACACATATTCTCATCAGCCCATGGAACAGCCTCCAAAATTGATCATATCTTAGGTCACAAGGCTAGTCTCAGCAAATTAAAATGAATAGAAATTATTCATTATATTTTCTTAGATCATCACAGAATAAAAGTTGAACTCACCAATAACAGGAATCTGCATACTCATACAAAGACATAGACACTAAATAACCTTATGCTGAAAGATAGCTGGGTCAAAGAGGAGATTAAGAAGGAAATTACCAAGTTTTTGGAAAAGAATGATAATGAATATATGAATTATCAGAACCCGTGGGATACTGCAAAGGCAGTCTTAAGAGGGAAATTTATAGCACTGCAAGCCTCCCTTAAGGGAATAGAAAGAGAGGAAGTCAACAACTTAATGGGACATCTCAAGCAACTGGAAAAGGAAGAAGACTCCAATCCCAAACTCAGCAGAAGAAAAGAAATAACAAAAATTAGAGCTGAATTAAATGAAATTGAAAACAAAAGAATTATTCAAAAGATCAATGAATCAGAAAGTTGGTTTTTTGAAAAGTTTAACAAAATTGATAAACCCTTGGCTAGCCTAACCAGAAATAGAAAATTAAAATCCCTAATTTCATCAATCATAAATGACAAAGGCAAAATAACAACAGACACCTCAGAAATTCAAAAATTCTTAATGAATACTACAAAAAACTCTATTCTCAGAAATACAAAAATCTGAAAGAAATTGACCAATACTTGGAAGCACGCTACCTTCCTAGACTTACCCAGAAAGAATTAGGAATGTTGAACAGACCTATGTCAAGTACTGAAATAGCATCAACTATACAAAATCTTCCAAAAAAGAAGAGTCCAGGACCAGACAGCTTCACATCAGAATTCTACCAAACCTTTAAAGAGGAACTAGTATCTATATTACATAACTTCTTCTAAAACATAGAAAAAGAAAGAATACTTCTCAACACATTCTATGAAGCAAATATCACCCTGATCCCCAAACCAGGAAAAGACACAACAAGAAAAGAAAATTATAGACCAATATCTTTAATGAATATAGGTGCAAAAATATTCAATAAGATCCTAGCAAACAGAATCCAACAATACATCAAACAAATTATACACCATGACCAAGTTGGTTTTATCCCAGGGTCTCAAGGATGGTTCAATATACATAAATCTATAAATATATCACATAAAGAAAATAAAAAACAAAGAACATGTGATTCTCTCAATTGATATAGAAAAAACTTTTGATAATATCCAGCATCCTTTTATGATCAGAACACTTAAGAAAATAGGTATAAAAGGGACATTTCTTAAACTGATAGAGGCCATCTACAGCAAACCCACAGGCAGTATCATATTAAATGGAGTTAAATTGAAATCATTTCCACTCAGATCAGGAACCTAGCAAGGTTGCCCACTGTCTCCCCTGCTTTTTAACATTGTAATGGAAGTCTTAGCCATTGCATTCAGGCAAGAAAAGGTGATCAAGGTATAGGGTTAGAGGAGATCAAACTTCCACTCTTCACAGAGGATATGATTGTATATCTGGAAAAACACAGGGATTCAACTACAAAACTCATAGACGTGATCAAGGAACACAATAGCATCTCAGGTTACAAAGTCAATACTCACAAATCTGTAGCCTTTATATATACCAACAATATTCAAGCTGAGAAAATAGTCAAGAACTCTATTACTTTTATAGTAGTGCCAAAGAAGATTAAATATTTGGGAGTTTACCTAACAAAGGACATGAAAGATCTTTACAAAGAGAACTGTGAAACTCTGAGAAAAGAAATAGCTGAAGATGTTAACAAATGGAAAACATACCATGCTCATGGCTGGGAAGAATCAACATTTTTAAAATGTCCATACTGCCCAAAGCAATATATGATTTTAATGCAATCCCTATTAAAGCACCACTGTCATACTTTAAAGACCTCAGATAAATAATACTTCACTTTATATGGAATCAGAAAAAAACCTCAAATAGCCAAGACACTACTAATAAATAAAAAGAAATCAGGAGGAATCATGCTACCAGACCTCAGGCTATACTATAAATCAATAGTGATCAAAACAGCATGGTACTGGCACAAAAACAGACAGGTATATGTATGGAACAGAATAGAGAACCAAGAGATGAACCCAGCTACTTACCATCATTTGATCTTTGATAAGCCAATCAAGAACATTCAGTGGGGAAAAGATTCTTTATTTAACAAATGGTGCTGGGTCAACTGACTGGCAACCTGTAGAAGACTGAAACTGGATCCACATCTTTCACCATTAACAAAGATAGACTCTCACTGGATAAAAGATTTAAACTTAAGACATGAAACTATAAAAATACTAGAAAAAAGTACAGGGAGAACACTTGAAGAAATCAACCTGGGAGAATATTTTTTGAGGAGGACCCCCTGGGCAATTGAAGCAACACCAAAAATACATTACTGGGATCTGATCAAACTAAAAAGCTTCTGCACAGCCAAGAACACAGTACATAAAGCAAGCAGACAGCCCTCGGAATGGGAGAAGATATTTTCAGGGTATGTCTCTGACAAAGTTTTAATAACCAGAATCCACAGAGAACTCAAACCGTATTAGAAAGAAAAGAACAAGTAATCCCATCTCAGTGTGGACAAGGGACTTGAATAGAAACTTCTTGAATGAAAAAGACAGGCACACAGCCTACATACATGAAAAAATGCTCATCAGCCTTAATCATCAGAGAAATGCAAATCAAAACTACTTTGATATATCATCTAACTCCAGTAAGATTAGCCCACATCACAAAATCCCATAACCATAGATGTTGGCGTGGATAGGGAGAAAAGGGAACACTTTTGCACTGCTAGTGTGAATGCAAACTAATGTGTTCCTTTTGGAAAGAAGTTGGTAGATGACTTAAGGATCTAAAAATAGACCTGCCATTCGATCCTGCAATTCCTCTACTGGGTATATATCCAGAAGTCCAAAAATCACTTTATAACAAAGATATTTGCACTAGAATGTTCATTGCAGCCCAATTCATAATTGCTAAGTCATGGAAGAAGCCCAAGTGCCCATCAACCCATGAATGGATTAATAAATTGTGTTATATGCGCACCAAGGAATATTATGCAGCCTTATAAAAAGAGGGAGACTTTACCTCTTTTATGTTTACATGGATGGAGCTGAAACATATCCTTCTTAGCAAAGTATCTCAAGAATGGAAGAAAAGGTATCCAGTGTACTCAGCCCTAATATGAAACCAAGTTATAAACACCCATACTTCCATATGAAAGCTATAACACAACTACAACCCAAGATGAAGGGGAAAGAGGAGGGGGAGTGGAGGGGAGAAGATGGGGAAGGGAGGGTAATTGGTGGGACCACACCTATGGTGCATTTTACAAGGGTTCATGTTAAATCTACTAAGTGCAGAATATAAATGTCTTAACAGAATAAATAAGAAAATAGGGTGAAGGCTATGTTAACCAGTTTGATGAAAGTATTTCAAAATGTATATAAAACCAGCACATTGTACCCCATAATTGCATTAATGTACACAGCTATGATTTAATTAAAAACAAACAAACAAAAAGTTATAGCATAAGCCCATAACAACCTTTTGATTTCAGCTTCTTTTTTTTTTTTTTTTTTTTTTTTTTGAAATAGCCTCAAGCTAACCCCCTGGGTAGAGTGCCATGGCAAAACAGCTCAAAGCAAACACCAAATCCTGGGCTCAAGCGATTCTCCTGCCACTGCCTTCCAAGTAGCTGGGACCACATTTGCCGGCCACAACGCCTGGCCATTTTTTGGTTGCAGCCATCATTGTTGTTTGGCGGGCCAGGCTGGGGATTTGAACCTGAAACCTTAGGCGTACGTGGCTGGTGCCTTAGGCGATTGAGCCACAGGCACCGAGCCCATTACAGGTATTTCTTATAACTCTCACTCCTTCTAGCCATAAGCTATATAGGCTGCTACATTTCCCCCCCTTTTTATATACAAACAAAATTTTTAATGTGGTAAGGACAGTTGTTCCTGTTATCTAGCCCTTTTCTTTCTAGGCAAAAGATGGTAATTATCAGAGTTCAGAATTCCAGGTATGGGCTCTTTAAATGAGGAAGCCCAATACAGATGTAAACTATTAGCTGCAGCTAGGGGAAAATGATGATTGTGATGTTAATTCCCTTAAAGGTCTCTTTAAACGGAGAAAACTGCGAAATCTTTGAGAGAATTTACTATTTCTTTAACTGTAGGAACTTTCCTTTGATATTTACTTAACAGAGGAATAAAAGATAACGCTTTCCTTGCAATCTTTGCAAGCAAGGATTTTTCTCTCACTATTCCAAAGGTTTTGCTACTCCAGGTCCCTAAGTCCACCCTTCACAGATCTCAAAAGACTGTTACTCATGGATTAATGGTTCCACACTTGGCAGTTCCTCTCGTGGAACTGTTACTCGTGATCCAAAAGGTACCACCCTTCAGAATTCCTCGATAGCAGAGTTTGTCCTGCTTTCAAGCTGCTTTTCCAGCGAAGTTTTTGCTAATTGATTCCAGACTCCTTTTTTTTCAAATAGGGTTTCCTAACACAGAGGTGGTTTAACTTGAACTCTTCCCTCCCTTTGTTCTCACCTCTCATAATCTTCCAAAGACTTCACTTGCTTCCAAGTGACAGTTCCCCTTGTGGTCGTGTCCAGTCTCCTTAGCTGGACCCAGTTATAGTGCACAGACACTGATGAAAGGTCGGTTACCCCTTCACCATACGGGATAACCTAATATTCCACAAACATTTAATCTAATTATTCTCCATTGTCATCCATTGGTCTGGTTTAATTTCCCCAGTTTTATGCTGAGGCACCACAGGTCTAACCAAGCTGGCAGAGCGCTCCCATGGCATAGAATTGAATCATACTGTTTTTTCTGACAATGGTTTGAAATGAAAATATTAAACTGTTTTTTCTTTCATTTACCAGTGGGTTCTGATTCTGGCCCAACTGATAATTTCCCTACTATAAAGGTGTTCCATCTCTATCAAATTTGCCCAATGAAAGCCTTTTTTAAACTTGGGACATACACCTGGAGATTTACATGTTCTTTGTTCCTTTTCTTTAGCGTTCAACATTCTTTTCCCTTTTCAACTCTTTTCTCTTATGGCCTAGCTTCCCACATTTATGGCATTTGATGTTAACTGGGGGATTTACCCTCTGATCTTCCAGCTGCCCAATTTGAGATGTCAATATAGCATTTACCTGCTTCTACTATAAGATTCATCTGCTCTCTCAACTGTATTTCAACTGCTGTATCTCATTTGCCATGATTTTTCTTTTTTTTTCTCTCTTTCAGCCTTTTACTTTTTACAAGCTTTCCTTTTCAATTCTTAGAACCTTTGGCTGCCTTAAAGAGACAGGAGCTCTTTAGCTGTTTTTTACTCTGGAGGCTTGTTTTACAAAACTTTACTTCCACTATTTCTTCACCAGCCTCAATCTACCTCACTTCTTTTCTTTTTAAACAGAACTCTTAACTGCCAAAAGGGGATTCGGGCCTCGGTCTCTCAAAAGCTACTTCCTCCTGGCATTGGGTGAAGATATAGGGGAAGGCAGTTAGAAGTTCTCTGCCCTAACTTAATGAACTCTTGCAACCTATTCCCGAACTTTTCTCTTTGCTGTTTTACTAAAGGTTTTTCTCACCCCTGAGGCCAAAGGCTTGTTTACTGAAGGTTCTTATCTCCTAGTTCTATCTTTTCTCTTTCCCTCTTATCTAAAGGCTTTTTTCTGCTTTTTCTTCTACAGCAGCTTCACAGAAGAGGCTAAAGGCTTTTACCAGCTTTCCCCCCACAGTAATAGTTGGAATTTGGAAAGAGAAAACATAGGAAAGAGGAAAAAAAGCAAATGAGAAAGGCCTGCTGTTGGCTGTCTTTCTTAGATATTTCTTTTTCCTCTAAGTATTTGTATTTCTCTTCTCCTTTTCTTATTTTGCTAAAGCTTATTTCCCTCTCGGTCCACGTTCACCAAATCCTACTCAAAGCACCATTTGTCAATGGCGTTCACTATCCCGCTTCTGGCACCCCTTGTCAGGGCCGGGGACTGGCCAGGTCTCGGGCCCAGCTTAGGTAGGTTCTGGACGCAGACTACTAAGCGACCTTGCTCAGGAACAGTTTCTCTTAAGTGCTTGAGGGCTATCTACTATTAGCTGAAAAGAGAGAGACAGAGTATCTTAGAGAGAGTAAAGCAGTCTTCTTAGAACAGATAGCTGTTAGTCTTTAGCAGAGCTTGGTAATCTTCAGCAGAGACACGCCACCATGCTGGCGTTCTGCAGGCAGGAGAGGAGACAGAGTCAGAGTGAGCGTGTCTGTGATAGGATGCATATGCTTTTTGACTGCCTTCTCCTCCAGCCTAATATAAGGCTGAGCTCGTGCCTCTCACCACCACAGGTGTGGAGACTGCCAATTTACCAATGCTCTCATCTCGCGAGCTCTCTCATGCTTGTTAGAACTAAATCTCTCTCCACGCCCTGTTCACCAAAGTGTTCCATTACAGGTATTTCCTATAACGCTCACTCCTCCTAGCCATAAGCTATACGGGCTGCTACAGGTTTCTTTCTTCTTGCACTCAGAAAGATGGTCACCTCCGGATGGGGCGTGGTTGCTCAGGCCTGTAATCCTAGCACTCTGACAGGCCAAGGAGGGAGGATTGCTTGAGTTCAAGAGTTCAAGACCAGCTTGAGCAAAAGTGAAACCCCATCTCTACTAAAAATACTAAAAATAGCCAGGTGTGGTGGTGCACACCTGTAGTCCCAGCTACTCAGGAGGCTGAGACAAGAAGATTGCTTGAGCCCACGAGTTTGAGGTTGCTGTGAGCTATAATGATGGCACTCTAGCCAGGGCAACAGAGTGAGACTCTGTCTCAGAACAAAAAAGAAGACAGCCACCTAGAACATATGCATAAATAAGGAATGGAAAAGAATGGTTCTGTGTATTTGTAGCTCTCTATCTGTAATGGCACGTCCCTTCCATTTACAGCCAAAGTTAGATTTTCTCCTGTCACAAATCTTTCTTTAGAGATTAGAGTCAGTTTTAATCAGTATCTAACTATTTGGATTGTCACCTAAGCAGCATATTAAGAGAAAAAAAAAGGAAATATGGAGTATAAGAATTTAATCTGCCACAACCTTGGAAGCATCTTCAGATAAAATTCTTAGGAAAACACATAAAATCATTCTTTCCTTAGCTACTTACTACATTCTCAGACTGACCATTACAGGTATAATTTCTTTTCTTATCCACATTATTAAATGAAACCAAAGCTTTAGAAAACAATATTATTAATAGCAGGGGCGCATGTGTTCTTCACATTTTAAGAAGAATAAACATTTACAGGATAGGGTGTCTGAAATATTTTCTAATTTGTTAACTATAATTATAGTAACATGTAGCATTACATGTCTTCGTATAATTTATAAGCAATTCATAATGTAGGTTATGCTATATATAGCATGAGGTCTGACAATTATGTTTGAGAATTCATCCCAGAAAAAGTGCTACATAATTCATTGCTATCACTACAGTCATGTTTGAAGCACTCTCCATGGGAAGCCATGTACCAATGCCAGTGCTTATTCCACCCTTTAAAGCAATTTTAGAATTCTTTTTTTTTTTCTGACAATTAAGTTTGGAGCCCACCACTGTGCACTTATGTTGGAAGCACTGTACAAACAATTTGGTAAGGTTTCATGACTTTGGTATATCCGTATCTCACAGCTGTGTTCATGTTGACATGTGGTGGTGGCTTGCTGAGTGGCATTCATTATTGTTGCATGTTTTTTTGTGCCGTACAATGACAGCTTTGAAGGGAGGACCAGATACTGACATCAGTGCCTAGCTTCCCAAGTGGAAAACTTCGAAGGTAACTATAGTGATATTCAGCAATGAGGTATATAGCATTGTTTCTATGGTGAGTTCACACAATTAAGTGTTGACCTTGTGTGGGTGTATGTGTATAATAATGTATATAATATGTATAGAAGGGGAAAAGGCCAATAATTTAGATCAAATTAAGGCAAACAATGTGATACTTATAATTCTAGTATTGTTGGCGACTTGATAAGAGTCTTACAAGAGAAACTGAGGAGGAGGAGAGTCTTTTGAGAATGACAGAGTGGGACTAAAAGCCTATGACTGAATAGAACATGACTGAGGAACACGGCATGTGAGGGCCCAGCTGTCTTGGAGGCTTTGGTAGGAAAACCGTAGGCAGCCCAGCTGGAATCATCACTTGTAACCAGCTGTGGAAGGTTCTGAATGCTTGTATAAGAATTTTAAATCTAGGCTGGAAGCAATGGAGAGCCATTGAATGTTTTTTGAATTGGGTTTTGACATGATGAAAGTAATGTGTTCAAAATATTGAGTGTTTATGTAGATTGGGTGGTGGAAAAAGAGAATACTTGGAGGGAGGTAAAATTTGGCTAAGATTTCAGTAGTCTGGGTAATGATAAAAGCCTGAATCACTGTAATAGCAATGAAAATTAAGAGGAATAGACAAATATGACAGATATTATGAAAAAGACATCAAGAAGACTTGATAGTTTGATTTTTTTATCTTAGAGGATTAAATCAACAAACATTAGTTGAGCAAGTCCTCTAGGAGAGAGTTTGGGAGGTGTAAGCCACCCTGGGCCCATCCCAGCACTCCACATGGGGAGGCTGCAGTTACTGAAGCTCCAGCCCTTGGCCTTCAGTAAGCCCCAGTCCGAGTGAGCAGAGGGTTTGGTAGGAGTCTTGGGTGGGATAAGAAGACATTTTAGTTCCTGTACAATCTCTGCATGAGGTGCCGTGATCAAGTCAAAACAATGTGAACCTATATATTTGCATTTAAATCTCAAGTCTGCCGCTCATCCACTCTGGTCGCTTGCTTGGGTTCCTGAACTTTCTGAATCATCATTTTGTCTTTGGAAAATGAAAAACATACCATAGAAGACAGTTCTGCATAGATCTTTTGGAAACCGAGACAATGACTGCCTTTTTTGTGAACTAGATTTTCAGGGATATGTACTGTGAACAGCTTTAGGAGGCAGAGATAGAGCAGAACTCTGCTTTGCCTCCTGTCCAGGGTGATAAAGATAATGTCTTCTTCCAGAGCAAGGGCAAGTGGGTTCGCTTACTGCCTATTAGAAAAGGTTGGAATTCCCTGAGCTGAGGGTGCTAAAGCTGGGAAGGAAATTCGTTGTGTGTGCAGTATGCATCTAGGTCCCTCCCTGTCACCCTCTGTGGAACTTGGTGGCAAGAGGAACCACCCTGAACACCATGTTCCTGCTGCTTGAAGTGCTGGAAGTCTCTGATCTAGGAGTCTTGGGTCTCCTGCCAGAGTCCATGACACTGTGGCGGAATAACTTTTTAGTTTGCAAGTTGCATAAACTCTCAGACCCTTTATAGTGCCTGATGCCTCCTGCCTAATGTGTTTGGGGAGGGATGAGACAAGATAAGCTATGTAACACACCTGGCACATAGCATGCTGTTAAGGAAAAAACACATTTATTCTACATCTTCCTTTAAGAGAGTAATTGAGCAGCTGTTGAGACACTGGTAGCGGCAGTTATGCCCTGCTCGGTATAGTTTCAGAGTCAGGGCAGATCCTTTGTCTGAGTGACAGGATATATCTCGTAATGATTCATAGAGACGAATCCAGCAAAGTTTGAGAACAGTCGATCATTATGCTGCCACGTTGCAAATGAAGGTCTGTGGTCCCTCATTAACTTAAAGCGAAAAGGTATCATTAGAAAGCAATGCAGAGCAGCCTGGCAGCAATCCATTATCAATTTGCCTGGGCTTGAGCTGGGGATAAGGAAGGGTAAGCGTAGTTCATAGAGGGTGAGAGAGAAACTTCTGTCTAAGACAATGTCAATCTGAAGGGGAAGGTGTAAGAAACTGTGCCTGTCAGAAGTTTCCTGAAGGGATTGGTGGAGGAGGGAGGGTCACCCTGGAAGTCTATTTATTTATTTATTTATTTATTGAGTCAGAGTCTCACTACGTTGCCCACAGTAGAGTGCTGTGGTGTTACAGCTCACAGCAACCTCAAACTCTTGGGCTTCAGTGATTCTCTTGCCTCAGCCTCCCAAGTAACTGGGACTACAAGTGCCTGCCACAACACCCAGCTATTTTTTTTTAGAGACAGGGTCTCACTCTGGTTCAAGCTGATCTTGAACCTGTGAGCTCAGGCAATCCACCCACCTTGGCCTCCGGAGAGTGATAGGATTACAAGTGCCACTGCGTCCAGCCACCTTGGCAGTCTTTTGACCTCTGTCATCCCTTAATGCCTTCCTTTGCACACTGTAGTATGGCTTTCAGGGCACCAGCTCCAGGTCACTGTTTTCAGATATTCTCTGATCAGTGGCTCCAGGCACAGCTAGAATATTTGCTCTTTCTGTGGGCTGCCTTGATGTCACCATGCTGGGACATGTGGGGGTGCCAAGGTGAACAAAACTAGTTTTCTGTTGTTCAGTTGTTTACACTCTAGTAAAGGAGATAAGACGTGTAATCAAATAGGCGTAACACTAGGGAGGAAGGCACAGGGCCTGAGAGTGGGACAGCTGCTGATAGCAGCTGTGGGATGACAGTATTGCCAAGGCAGGAGCAGATCCAGACCTCTCCCGGACTTCAGGCCCACACCACCCCGGCCCTTCCGTCTTACTGAAGGAAGCTTATGCCCGTGCAGAGAGCCTTGAAGCCCAAAGGCAGGGTGAGCCAGCAGGCCCTAGCTTGTCGTTTGAAGCCACAGGAGCCTGCACAGCACTGTGGGGACAAACAAACCTTGTCCCTACCTTGTGTCTCTGACACAGCTTTATTTATTTCCCATTCATACCCTTGAACTCTGAGGCTGGACTTTACCTCTGACAGGCTACTTAACTTTTCTGAAAACACTCTAGTTTATTTTAGATCCTTGGCTTTGGGCTTAGTCCATGGTGACTTCTGTCATCAACTTGGAGGCACAGAACCCTCAGCCACCACCTGTGGCTGTATAACCCCAGTGGAACCCTGGGTTCTGAGTTGACTTGTGCTCTTAGCAGACCCTGCCCATGAGGGGCCAGGCAAGTTGGGTGCAGCCTCAAACACTGGAGTAGAGAAGGCTCATTTGTCATTTCTTATCGTGGGTAAAGAAGAACACAGCTATAAAGACAAGCCCCAGGCTAGCAGTTGTGGGGTCTGTGCCAATCTTCCCATATATAGAATAACCAGGAAACTCTGGGAAACCAGTCTTGTGCCCTCGTCTCCAGGAAATCCCTGACTGGTCTCTCCAGAGATATTCACTGTAGTCCCAGAGAGTCTCCAGCTCTTCTGGTTGAGCTGGTGCTCTTGGAATTTTCCTCTGTGCATACTACAACGATGTTCTCAGATGAGTTACTAAAAAGGCCAAAGTTTAATAACCAGGTCTGGCTGCAGAATGCAAATAGAGATCACAAACCAACGGGTGGTAGCTCAGTCTATCTGTCTTAGAGAATCCAAATGCCTGAAACAACATTGCTGTGTCAAGGTGTGCTGGGGGCACTGTGTGGCTGGGTGACTGGGTGACAGTCTCCACAACTGCCCCTCTGCAGAGTGGAGGAGGCTGGGCTCAGGGAAAGCAAAGAAGGAATGGCCATTTATTATCCTAATATGGTTTAAGGTCCTAGATCATTTATATCAGACAAGATCCTAAAAGCTGTACAAATGGCAAAGTGACCTCTATAGGCTCAGATAAAGTCATTTTGGAACAACAAATATTTATTGAATGTTTAATTAATTTAATTTGAGGTCATGGCAAATCTTTTGAAGTTACAAAGCTGAAATTCAGTAGAATTCATAATGATCTCTCTTATACTTGAATTCTGTGATATCATAGAATTATAGAAAATTCATCTCTAAACAGGGGTCATTAATTAGGAAGGCCAGAGGTTTTCCTTAATATTCTTTAATTCTCTCTAGTCATTAGACAGAACAAGAAAAATAAGAAAGTGAGTTAATCTATAACCTCCGAAGTCATAACAATTTGTGACTCGGATCACAGTTACATCTCAAGGTTGAAAATGTTTTGGGAGTTCTGGCGGCTTTTAACCTACAGTTATTTTCATACCTGATTCATATTTGCCAACATTTTATTCACTATACTTTAAATGTTTGTGAGATAGGGAAGGACATAGGGATACAGGATTTGGGGCCAGACTAGGGTAGGTAGAGCCCCGCTACTTGAGACTGAGCCCCAGGTCCCATGAGTGCTGGCCTTCAGCCATGGTGCTGGGACCAGACCACGGTGATTTCTCAGTTGGATCTGGTTCCATTTTTTGTGTTATTTGTCTCTGATCATAGAACTTAAATGGCCATTTGTGGGTATAGTGACAACAGGCATATGCCATTTGGCAAGTACTTTAAGTCCTCCCTGCTTTCCAAATATTTCACTTGGCCAATGGAGAAGTAAAATTCTTCCTTTCTAATCAGATCTTTCATTATTTTTATCTTCATTAAAACAATTATATATATTTCATTGCATAAAATGGCTGTCTTTAAGTGCAAAATACTCGTATAGCAAGGTTGCAAAATGTATTCACACTATATCTTGGTGTACTACCCATGCTCCCTTTTCTTTGTAAACCTATATCTGAACTGGGTATGAGCCCATGGGCTTTGGGTAGTGGGAAAAAAATACAAAGCCTACTCTATTCCAATGCATTCATTTAAAAAGCCTATTTAAATAATACTTAATTCTTTGGTAAAATTATCTTCTAGTTCAGATTTCTCCTTTTTCAGCTCTCCTTTTTCTTTGTCTCCTCTAAGGAGGGATCTGGTATATCTGTTATATGGAAGCAGGAAGGGCCCATGGAGTGTCTTGTTCCCCTCTGGCTCTTCAGGCAGCTGGGCATATGATGTCCTCTGATGCTGAAGTCATGATCTTGCCTACCTTAGGTGGGTTTGATCCAGCAGCCCCTCCAAGCTGATTCAGCCTTGTCTTGGCTCTCCCTTGTGGTGGGAAATTCTCTTTACTTTTTCCATCCAGACCTCCGGCCAGGGCCGGTTATCCAGTTTGTGTTCCAAAGGCACCAACCCCTTGCTTAGGTGGTAAGTGTCTCCCTAAGTACCCTGGGATGTTCTGCTCCTAAAAGTGGTTAACTGACTGTAGAAAAATGAGTTAAAGAATTAAGCATCAAGGGCCTACTGCCCAATTCTCCTGCACCTGCTGCTTTTAGGTGATGTGATTATGCACCAGGTTGGTGTGGGGTAGCCTGAAGATCATCCTTTCTAGAGTTCAAGAAGGAAATTGGGGCACACTGCCTGTACTAGTTGGGAACCAGGAAAGAAGCGGAGGGATGGCATGCTCAAAAGGGGTGCCTGATTCCAGAGATGTTAATGAATTGACTATTACAAGAAAAAGGATAAGAGTTAAGGGCAACCAACAGGGGCTGTTGAGGGTCCTTGGAACTATGGCAGTAGGAAATCAAAGACAATCCCTAGACTGGAGGAAATGGCTTAGGTCTTGGAACTGAACTAGAGCTGGGCTGATGGCAGCAGTGGCCTGTAGTAGTTAAAAGCTGGGACTACAGAGTGCAGCCTGGCAGAGAAGGAAGCAGTCAGGGATGGACACTCACTTCTGCCCCCACCCCACAGGTCACTGGTCAGGATTATTAATATGATCCTTCAGTCATCTCAGGAACATAGGGGTGGATGGAGGAGGACGGAGAGTGGGAATAGAGGGATAAAGAGACTCTCCAAAATAGCCGGGTATTGTGGCAGCCACCTGTAGTCCCAGCTACTTGGGAGGCTGAGGCAAGAGAATTGCTTAAGCCCAAGTGCTGGAGGTTGCTATGAACTGTGACACCACGGCACTCTATCGAGGGCAACAAAGTGAGACTCTGTCTCTTAAAAAAAAAAAGAATCTCCAACACATTCCATCCTTTCTGGGCGAAAGCCAAAAGAGAAATATTTTTTCTTTTTTTATTTGATATACACATCTCAGGGTGTCTCTCCTCATTCTTTCTCCCTTTCTTCTTCCCCCATATCTCCCAGGGATAGAACAGGAGGTGCACACATGCTTGGTAAATCCTGGTGCACTGGGTGCCCCAGGGACACTGCTTGGGCTGGACGTCCTGGGGGTGGCTCAGAAGAAATACTCAAAAGGAAGGATCAAAATCATAATTATTTCTGAGAGACATGACTAATATTGAATCAATTAACAATGGATACTTTTATTGTCTTCTGCAATTAAGAGGTATTATTCATTCAAAAGGAAGTTAGTTAGCATTGAAGCTGGCCACTGGCACAGAGATGACTGCACAGGGTCTAATGAACTTGGGTCTGCAACACACCACGTTTACTAATGTATGTGTTAGCAGAGACACAAGGGTGCGTGTGGTGCACTGTTGATTCACATGTAAGGATGTGAGCAGGAGCACCTCAGGAGTAGGCCCAGCTTCAGAACTATCCAGGCTTGTGCCATATTTTTACTCGCTTTACCAAAATATTCTGATTTTATAAGATCATTGTTTACTTTTCTCTTTTAACTTTAGACCAAATATTTTTTTAACTGTTTTATTAAATGATAATAAATAAAAATATTCTATTGCCAGGATATTTTGTATGTTTATTTACAAAATAAGGGCAAAAGTGCAGAAAATACTCGTGTACAGAAATTCAGTCCCAGAAATGAAGCACTGCCATTAATCCTATGGGGTAACCAAGTGGGCGTCTCTCGTTCCCGTTTCTTTCTCTCCCTTCCTTCTCAGAGAAAAACTACACCCATGAATTAGTTAACATTGCCTTGATTTTTAAAATAGTTTTTGTTACTAAATAATATTTCCTTTCATTTTATAGCTTTTGGACTTCATCTAAATGGAATTATACTTTAGTATTCTTGCGCAACTTGTGTTTTTTATTCAGTATCATTTCCGAGCTTTATCTCTATAGGGCTGTAGTTCGCTTATTTCTCTCTTGTGAAGCCTTTGTAGGGTAAGGGCACCACCACAATATACTTACGTGTGGTCTTGTTTATGAACTTTTGGGTGACTTATAGTTTGTCGCTACAAAGAAAGTTATTATCCGTGACCTCTGATGCTCCCGTGTGAGGTCTGATGCTTGCATAGAATGTGTCTGGTGTACACATAGCAGAATTGGTGGGTTCTAGAGTATGTGAATGCTCAACTTTAAATAGGTAATGCTAGATTATTTTCAGCTATCCCCCTGGGTAGAGTGCCATGGCATCACCTCATAGCAACCTCCAACTCCTGGGCTCAAGCGAGTCTCCTGCCTCCGCCTCCCAAGTAGCTGGGACCACAGGCACCCACCACAATGCCTGGCCATTTTTTGGTTGCAGCCATCATTGTCGTTTGGCGGACCGGGCTGGGGATTTGAACCCGCCACCTTAGGTGTACGTGGCTGGCACCTTAGCCGATGGAGCCACAGGCGCCGAGCCTTGAGCATGTTTCCTAAGGTGTATTAACCATTTGTGATTTCTCCCCACCAAAGAATCGGTTTGGGTCTTTGGCCCATATTTCTATTGGGTATTTCTTTTCTAAATTGGTTTGTAGAAATTCTATATATTCTGAGAACAAATCTTTTGTTAGTGCTGTGTGTGGGAGATATCTTCTTTTAATTAGTGGTTTGGCTTTTCATTTTCCACATAGTGTGTTGGATGAAGAGACAGTCTTCGTCTTAAACCCATCCCTTCTTTCATGGTTTGCCTTTTTTGTCTTGTTAAAAAAAAAAAAAAAAAAAAAAAAGCTTTTCCTATATAGACGTCCTAGATATAAACTTCTAGGATATCTTTTAAAATGTTTATAGTTTTGTCCCTATGCATTGTATAAAGGTGTCCAACATAATTTTGTGTATACAAATAACTGTTTGTTTCAATGTAATTTATAAAAAGGCTTTCCTTTCCCCACAGAGGCAGAAATGCCAGCATCATGTCAGAAAAGAAGTTTCCGTGTATGGGTGGGCCTGTGTCCTGGGTCCTTCAGAGAACACAGACATTTGCAAGGGAAATTCTTTATATTTAAAATAATAAGGCTCTCATCTCACATAACAACGTAGAATTTGCACTATTCTGGGTTGGTCTGGAGCACAGTGATGGCAGCCAGCGCCCAGGCCGGTCTCCTGTTTTCCCCTACTAGAATCAGTTCATCCATGATGCTTCCTCACAGTCGTAGCCACAGCAAGTTCTGGCTCTTTCCACATCCAAAGGGAAGCTGAAAAAGACCTTCATTTTGTAAATTCTGACCTCAAGGTTGTTTTGGACCAGCTAGGCTGTGTGTATTCAAGTGGCCAGGTTCTGGGCAGTCCCACTCAGGGTTGTGAATTCTCAGGGGAGGGTGCTTTTTCCCATCTATTCGGTGCCCTGCAGACCCCTGAGTGGGAAACAGAAGGTATTTAAACTTCTAGTTCACCTGACTCACGGTGAGTGGGTGGGCCCCGGACTCTGACCTCTGCCCCCTTACACCTGATGAGACAGTGGAAATTGGAGCTGGAATTCACCCTGTGGTGAATGTAGAACACGACCGGCTCTGTTTACGTCTCTGGCTTCCCACCTCTACTTCGTTGTTTGGCTTCTTAGCATCCTTGCCTTTCTCTGAGCTCATGAGGCATTTAGGAAGATTTTTGTCTTTTCTGAAAGTGTTGGTTATTTTTCAGAGGGAGGGTCCGTCAGCATATCTAATTCTTCAGGCTAGGAAACAGAAGTTGGCTAAATTGCATTCTGTTCTCTTAATTTTGCCTAAAGGTTTGCTGGAGACGGAACCATTGCAAGAAAGAGATGAAGACGCCGTAGCCAGTGCTGACTTCTCTAGCATGCTTTCTGAGGAGGAAAAGGAAGAGTTAAAGGCAGAATTAGTGCAGGTATGTTTAGTAGTCTTTCCTACCTCTGCATCTTGGGAGTTATTATTAGTTTGCCACAAGTCCCATGTTGCAATTATGTTGTCTTTCATTTAATAAAATTGATAAATGACTGCATTGCAAGATGATTCATTTTTTCTAAGGTATTTTTCTAATGCTAATTGTCCTTTACCTATTGGTGTGGAAAAATGAAAGCACAATGATTAGTTTTAAATATGCACTTCTGGTTCTTTTTCATCCTAGAATACTCTGGAAATAATAAACCACTTACAAACCTGATGTAATTCATTCAAGACCATGGTATAGGTGCAAGCTCTTTTATTTTTGTTGTTGTTGATACGGAGTCTCACTTTCTTGGCCCCGGTAGAGTGCTGTTGTGTCACAGTTCACAGCAACCTCCAACTCTTGGGCACAAGAGATCGATCCTCTTGCCTCAGCCTCCCAAGTAGCTGGGACCACAGGTGCACACCACAACGCCTGGCTAGTTTTTTATTTTTTAGAAATGGGGGTCTCACTCTTCCTCAGGCTGGTCTCAAATTCCTGAGCTCAGGCTATCCACCTGCCAGAGCTCCCAGAGTGGTAGGGTTACAGGCGTGAGCCACTGCACCCAGCCTGCAAGCTCATTTTTAAGTGCAGTTCTGGTTTTAGGGCAGTCACTTAGCTCAACAAATACTTCGAAATGATTTTTTTTAAGAAAGAGTTAATCACAGAAACAAAGCTCTGGAGGTGGAGAGGAAAGCTCTATGATTGACTAATTGAGGCTTAATTAGGGCTTGTGCAATTGTTGTGGGAATCTGGACCTAGAGAGGAAGAGGATGCTGTGCTCCTTGTGAATACAAGTCTTTGTTCGAGCCTTTTGTTTGCAGTACCCACCAACCCTTGGACACCTCCCTGAGCAGCCATTCCTTTCTAGCTGGGGAAGGCTGGAGAAAGTGCTCCTCAAGTAGCATGAAACCTTAGAGTCAAAAAAGCAGAGGCCAACACTCCCTGCCCTTCTGGGTCCTGGCTCATGGGCAGAAACAGGGCTCTGCCTTCCTGTGCTGGCCTTGGCACAAGCTGAGCACACAGCTTTGAGCTCCACCTTACCTTCTCTCCCCTCTTAGTCTATTCTGGACTCTTCTCATTCTAACATTCTGAATGTGTGTGTCTATGACAGCTCATAAAAATATTAAAGACTTTTCAGGTGCTTTTTCAAGATACACCCTAAAATAATTTCATTTTAAAATAGAAGAGCATTTTGTTCCTCCGGTACAACCAGAAATGATTTCAGTAAGCACAGTGCCTCAAATCAAATAGGCTGGGTCTTTAGCCAGGTCTGTCTGTGACCACCGATAGGCCACACATACCAGGGTACATAGGCCAAAGTCAGCCTTAACAGGTAACAAAGGCCACGTTTTCTCAAGGCCTGAAATTCTGGTTCATGACTTGTTCATTTGAACTTCTGTGTCCCAAAGTTATGTTTTGGTATAGTCTCCCTGGCTCTAAGCCAGGGGTCTTCAAACTTTTTAAACATGGGGCCAGTTCACTGTCCCTCAGACTGTTAGAGGGCTGGACTGGGGGCCCCAGGACAAGTCAGCTGCTAAGCAGGACAGGCAGTGGGGGCAAAAACACCTGGCGGGCTGGATAAATGTCCTAGGCTGGCCACATGTGGCCTGCTGGCCGTAGTTTGAGGACGCCTGTCTGTGACCTTAGCCTGCTCTAAGCTAAAACTTTGCTCCTTTGCAGGGATAATGGTGGTTTAAGATCAGGTACAATTTCTGAAACAGACCAACTGCTATAAAATGCCTAGACTTTTCTGGGTTCTGGGATTACTGCGATATATGTACATACACATATACCAATGTATGTTTGATTTTTATGCACTGCATATTTCCTAAATCAGGGGTCCTCAAACTTTTTAAACAAGGGGCCAGTTCACTGTCCCTCAGACTGTTGGAGGGCCAGACTACAGGCCCTGGGACGAGTCGGCTGCTAAGCAGGACAGGCAGTGGCGGCAAAAACATCCAGCAGGCCGGATAAATGGATAAATGTCCTAGGCAAGCCACATGTGGCCCGTGGGCCGTAGTTTGAGGACCCCTGTCCTAAATGTTCTATAGTCAGCATGTATTATATTTATAATTAAAAAAAGCATCAAACCAAAAGTATGTTCAGAAATTCCTATCTCATTTGGCCACTGTAATAAGCTTCCAACACACTTTATTCCTAAGACTCTTTGAGGCTGACTCTAGAAGTGACACCAGACACTCTGAGTGTGTTCACGGTACTGGGATTCATGCCTTCATCCTTCAGGCTGCAGTAGGCTCCATGCTTCCTGGCTTTGATCCCTGGGTTCTTCAGAAAGGAAGCCTTACCACCTGCTGCCAATGGGCGCGTCAAGGTTTCCAGTGGGACAAGGGCGCGGCCGTCAGCCCAGGCCCAGTGAAAGGTGGATAAAGTGTATCCTTGCAGTTTTTCCTTTTCTTCTTTTCTTTTCCCTTTCCTTGTCTCTACCTCAGCCCTCTCTGCTTTATGCCCATTCGTTCCTTTTTTTTTTTCAAGTTCATGAATTTAATATATGAAACAATGAAAGATAATACACAAAACACCTGCTTCTGATAGAGTCAGTCTTAGCCATTGCCTTTATGTAGTATTTATAAAACTTAGTTATTGTTTTTAAGTTTGAAAAATAGAAAAATATTAACAGTAGGATTTTAGAACAGAAATGAACTATTAAGTGATAGCTGTTGACCCAAGAAGGTAAGAGAGAAGATCCCCACCAACCTCCCATCCCCCAAAAAATTAAGTAAAAGAAATAGCGCTGACTTTACACAATGGTTTTTTTTTTTACCTATATCTTTTTTTTTTATTAGATCATAATTGTGTACATTAATTCTATCATAGGATACAGTGTGTTGCTTCCATATGCAGTTTGGAAAACTCTCATCCAACTGGCTAACATAGCCATCATGTCTTTCTCATAATTGTTGTGTTAA
>CAUYQV010009503.1:0-16845 GCA_963574575.1 Galagoides demidoff
GAAGGCTTGTAATGCTATAAATTTCCCTCTTAGGACTGCCTTTGCAGTATCCCAGAGGTTCTGGTAACTCGTATCTTCATTATCGTTATGTTCTAAAAATTTGGTAATTTCCTTCTTGATCTCATCTTTGACCCATCTATCATTCAGCATAAGGTTATTTAGCTTCCATGTTTTTGTACGAAACTGCAAATTCCTGTTGTTACTGAGTTCAACTTTTATTCCATGATGGTCCGAGAAGATACATGGAATAATTTCTATTCTTTTAAATTTACTGAGGTTAGACTTATGACCTAAGATGTGATCAATTTTGGAGTCCAAAACTGTTTTCTAAGAAAATTTTGCTTCTACCTACAGATATTTCTCATTATCTAATATGCATACTTCTTATATTGGAGATTTGGATTTAATACATAGATCCATAATAAGTGATAACAAAAGATAATTTTTAATTCTTAACCTATTTTATTTATTCAAATAAAAAGAGGGTAAGATTTTCTAGCATTTAATCATCTTCAGAACCTAGAAAGACCTAATTAAACAAAAAAAAATTCTTTATCTTTACCTTCAATAATTTTTACAAATATACTTATCCACAATTTCATACAAGGTAGTACAGTTCACTCTTTAGTAGATGGACCAAAATAATTGGTCAGTAGATGGACCAAAAATAATTATTCATATATTTTAACCAGATCATCCAGTAGGCAAAATTTTTGACTATATAATACAAGTAAAAAATGTATAAACTCACACACAGACTTAAATGTCACATCAAATAAAACACACAAAGTTATTCTTATATGTATTTTATGACATGCATACTTAACACTGACTCTCATTAAAACTTAAGTATAAATAACACACTGTTCACATCAAAATCAATTACTTTTCATACCTAAAACTATTAGATTTCCAAGATTACATATTACAGAATGAAGTGACTTGAAGATAATCAGAAGAACTTTGGTTACAAATGAAAATCCTATGCACCAATCAGGCTCTCTAAACAATAGCCACTTTACAAAAAAAGACCCTTCCTTTAGACATCAAGTTGTGTCTAAAATAGTAGAAACCAATAGACTATATACATGCCCCCAAATATTAGAAATTAAATATAATGCAGTTTAAATTTAGATGCTAGTAGCTTGTTTGAAATGTAAAAGTGCAACTGGTTTTAAGCTATGTATTTTCATTTACTTTACTTGTGCCCACCTTCAGTGCGTTTAGTCACTCCAACTCCCTGAATATTTGGCTATTTTTATTAAGCATCAAGACACTAGCTAGCTAGCCTAATTAAAAGAAAAAGGACTTTTAAATCTCTACAGGACAGCCAGAGGCAACACTGTCCTCATCCCCATTCAACTATATTTTCATACCTCTCAATAGAAAAGTCATCTTCTTTCCTATCTGAAGAAGAACTTAAATTTCTTGGGAATATGCTAGCTACCAAAACAACTCTACTGACCATTTGTGCTGTCAGCATGCAAGGAATCCTACTTTCATTGATGAAAAATTATGTATCTTTAATTGTCCTCTTTTATGAAAGATTTACCAGCTTTTTTAACTCCATCAATTCTCATTAAAGGCTGCCTATATTTATTTTTTTTTTTAACATCGCACAATGACTAATTTTTTTTAATTTAGGGTAAATCTCTTTTTTTTTTTTTTTTGAGAGGCGCTGGGGAATTTGTTTTAATATTTATACCATGTTATATAAACATTGTTATAAAAATTTTAGTTTATCAAAATAAAACATGTGTGTGGTTGTAAAAGTTGTAAGCATTAAAAAGAAACAGCAGAAAGATATATTTAATTTATACCTTACGAATCTGAGTCTCTGTATAAGATCCATACTTTTAAAGAAAAAAAGAGTCTACCTTAGCTTTAGCCCTGGAACTAGAAAATTAATTCTTAAATAGGATTGTAGGAATCAAGAACCCTTCTACCCAATGAACTCTTGAATTAATACCAACACCTTCTCAAGTCATCCAGATTCAAAATAGCAATGAACTATCATGCCTCTGAAACCTGACCTTCAATAACATAACCGTTTTAATTTTATTCCTCACTGTGCCTCTAAAACTGATTATCTCTAAAACCTTCTTGTTGTAGATCACAATTTCACTTTAGGTCCATAACATTAGTAATAACTCCCCAAATAGAAAAGACTAGAAAAGTAATAGATACAAAGGTTGCTAAATATTTAAAAAGTCATATTAATAAGAAATGTTTAAATTTAGTTTTTAAAACATTGTTCACTCTCAAATAGTATAATAAAAACAAAATTATTACCAGAAGATATTTATCATCAATATCAAATAATAGCATAGGAAACTTACTGATTGAATTTTTACTTATATGTCAACATATATTATGGGCAAAGTACTACTTATCACAACAAAAATAAATAATAGTACAAGCTCTTTTGTTACTGTACTTACTAGTTTCTTGTGTTAATTAGAATATCATAAACTTAAAACATACAGTATCAAATCTGCTCTTAAATTTTCAGGATTCACTACTAACTTTGTGAAATTATTGATTCAACATGTGTTTAGACATTCATGTAGATGAAATATAGAGCATTTTTTGATAATGTACACTATAGAAACAAGTAAATGTCAAGTCACAACAAAATAAGAATTTTAGATAAAGTGATTTTGGGGGGGGGGGCAGTTTTTGGCCAAGACTGGGTTTGAACCCACCACCTCTGTTATTTGGGGTCAGCACCCCAATCCTTTGAGCCACAAGTGCCACCTAATAAAGTGATTTTTTAAGTATATAAAGTTATCCTCTTATAGGAACTCAACAGTTTTCCTATTAATAAATACTAAAAGTGCTACAAATTTCTTTATTCAAGTAATCTAACAAAGAAGGAAATTCCAACAGAGTAGTTATGAATGCAGGCTCTAGGGTTAGGATGGTTGGGTTCAAACTCCCCATACTACGTGTGTGATCTTGGGTAGGCTGCTTAACTATTACATATGTGGGTCACTACAAAAGTTCTGAGACAGTTAGGGTCCATTATTTCACTTCCAAGAAACAGGACAGTCCACAGTATCCTTTCTAATTCACCCATGCAAATTTCAACTTGTTTGGCTTATTGGTGTTGCTTGGAAGGTTTCATTTGTTTCTGTCCATGCGGATTTTATGTTTCTTAATTTTTGTGTATCTCAAAACTTTCATAATGACCCATGTATAGGGCTAGCTGTTTGCTCATCTATAAAATGAGGATAATGTTATTTACCTTACCAGGCTATTAAGAGAATTAAATAAGCTCACATGTGTAAAACACTTAGAACAGAGCCTTGAATTTAAAAATATTATCTATTATTACCACTATCATCACTGTAATTGCTATTGTATATGAATATAGATTTCCAATGAGAAACACAAACAAAAAACACAATTACCTAAAAGCAAACAAGAAATAAACACATTATTAAGTGAACTAATAACACATTTTTAAAGCATACGTGACATTCATACGTTAATTTAACAGTGGAATTTTATTACTTTCTCAAAACTAAATCCGCTGGCACAATTAAGAAAGTAGATGAATAAGTGATAAACTGAAAGCAAGAAAGTGATTCCCACAAATCTCAGAGTAACAGTCTCCTCCTTCAATGAAGGTAGAAAAGAAACACATAGGAGACTTATTAGATGCTAGCAATGTCCTATTTTGTGGAGTGTGTGGAGATAGATGTTAATTTTAGAATTCTTTGCTATTCAGTATATAAATTTATAGAACTTTTCAGCATCTATGTTTTACTCCAACATTTTGTTTAAAAAGAAATAAAATATCTAAAATATTGTATACTATCACAGAAGTAAAAAAAAAAAAAAATGAAAAATTCAAAAGTTCACAAACTACTAACTTCTCCGAAAGAAATATATAGACTTCTAGCAAATATAAATCATATCTCCATCTTTTAAAAACTGAAGAAGAAGCATATATACAAATAAAAATTTTCAGCACTGGATTTCCTTTGCTTGAAAGATGACTCTATCTGCTCCCAAGACACTGAACCAATAGCACATGCATAACACATTATCCTAAACCAGAAGAAACCACAAGTTTGCAACTGGACACTACAATAATCTGTAAAAGCCTTAGAATATAGATTTCTCAGTTGCACTTTAATATATCTTATTGGCTAAGGAACATTTACACTTTAATGTCCATTGGTATCTCAAAATTCATCTTTTCCTCCAAAAATTTTCTTTACTTATCTCTAGCCTTCTTACTAGTTATCACTGTCTACCAAGTAACTCAAGACCAAAATTTGGTAAACTATTTAAATTTTGTTTTTATATAGAACAATGTGAAGCCTGTGAGGATTTAAGTAGAGGAAACCAATCTGATTGCAGTATAAATTATGGGAGAACAAAAGTGGAAGAAGGAAGACCAGTAAGAAAGCTATTAGAACCTAGAAATGATGGTAGATTGGATAAGAGTGATAAGAGTGAAGGTGACAAGGACTGCACGGATTCCACATACGTTTTGGAGGCAGAAACTTATGATAAATGTGATGATAAATAGGATGCTAAGAGAGAAGGAAATAGTGTGCCATGATGAATCTCAGGTTTCTGGCTTGAGCAACTATAGAAGATGACAGTACAATTTTCCAAGAAGAGGGGAATGCAAATAAGAGGAGGAACACAGGTAGTAGATGGTCATGGGCGTATTAATAATTCAATTTTGGACACATTAAGTTTTCAGGTATCTGTGAGACACAAAAATTAAAATGTAAAGTATGCATTGGATATTTAATTCTGAACCTTCAATAAGTTAGGACTAGAAATACAAATTTGGGCATCAACAATATATAGGCAGGACTTAATTCCATGAAAAAGAATGAGATGACTTCGAGAGAGAGTTTGGGGGGAAAAATTGGAGACTGACCAATGAGAATACCAACATTTAGAAACTACTACAAAGGGAGAAAGTGGAAAATTAATACTCTTTCTCTCTTCCTTAAAAAACTTATTTCAAGATCAGCCACTTTGTGAAGTCTTCAATCTCTCAAACAAACATTGTTCAGAAAAGGATTTATATAACCTTTAAAATATATTTAATACATAAAAGGAATGGTAATTCTTTTTGAAATGTAATAAAATATGATGCATCAAAATTTTAACATTTCATACATATAAGAACTAATTTTATTTGGTTCTACAAAATATGTTCAACTAGTTGTATTAAAAAAAGGACTAAAAATGGCAAAAATCTAAGAAAATTCTAACATAGCATTAAAATTAAATCATTCCCCAAGGTACTAAAACGTAAATAATGTATAACAGAGTACAATCAAAGATCAACTGATTCTGAAGAAGCTTTTGTTTCAGTTGCTCAAGGAAAGGCAAATATAAAGGAAAGAAGCCAATACCTTTGACGCTGGTATTCTCCATTGTATAGAGGTAATCCATGTAAAAAGCCCCAAACCTTTGCATTCCAGCAATCTCAGTGTATGTCTCCTGCCAACAAAACAATGCAAACAGAACAAACTTGCATAAAAGAAACATCCTGAGTTAAAATCTGATAGGTCAGACACATACCCTTACATAGAATGTTTATCAACAAAAGGATTACCAAAAGAACAGCAGTTGTCCAAAGAATTCACTTCTAAGAAACGTAATGTTCCCCCTCTCATAGACCACAAAAAAAGGACATCTATAATTCTACTAGACATTTATCAATTCTACTAGACCACTTTATCAATAATGTCTAGTTAATGAATAGCTATAATGTAGAAGATAGTACATTTCTTACCTTTACCACTATAACAAAACTGTCCTATAATGTATAGTCTCAAATAGAGTTAATCCTTGAACACTTACATGAAACAGTTCAAACACTAAAAATATTTTATAAATACAGGATTTCATAAGTTTAAAAATTTCATTCAGATCAACATTAAATGCTTTTAATTATGAAAGTAAAAATGAGAATAATTAAAATAGAATAATTTATTATTATTAATCTTCAAGTAACTCTTTTGAATTTAAAAGTAGTTAATTCAAAAGATTAATCCATAAATATATTAATATAATCTTACATGAAAAATCTAAACAATACTAAAAAGTATACATAATAAAAGGCTGAATTCCCCATTTCTTCCCATCAATCCTACATTCTAAAAGAAATAATTAACAGAGCTAATTTGACATGTTTCCTACATGAATTTTTTTTTTTTGAGACAGAGTCTCAAGCTATCACCCTAGGTAGAGTGCCATGGTGTCACAGCTCACAGCAATCTCAAACTCCTAGGCTAAAGTAATTCTCTTAGCTTCAGCCTCCCAGGAAGCTGGGACTACAGGCTCCTGCTACAACCACCCAGGTATTTTTTTGCTGCAGTTGTCATTGTTGTTTTACCTGGCCCAGGCTGGGTTCAAACCCACCAGCCTCGGTGTATGTGGCCAGTGCCCTATCCACTGAGCTATAAGCACCACCCTACATAAATATTTTTTAAAGTAGCATATGAACAAACAAAATATGATTACATACATAAAAGTAGTGGCCACTGGGTACTCCTCAAACTTTTCTAGATGTACAAGATGGACAAAAATATTCTAAATGTTTTAATAAACAATTAGCATTCAGAAGACATCATTTGAGAAGAGGCAAACACAAGTATTCATACAATGTGTCCACCCAAACATAGCCCAGAATTTGGCTCAAATATATATTCTCTGACCTTATGATGAGCTGCATCCAAGATAAATTCTGCACGAGTACCATTATTTTCTGGGCTTCGGTAATCAAACAATGAATTTGTAAGGTATGTTGAACCTTTTGTACTCAAGTTTTCACCACAGATGAAGAAACAGGCCTCCTGAAAACAAAAGCCAAAATTTATGAACAGCAGGAAAAATCATTAGACTGTTAAAGAAAGTCTTTATTTTATAACATCCATTCACTAGTCGATAGAAATCAATAAAACCTTAAGTCCTATAAAAAGATAAAGAAAGCTGTCTTCCTTTTCATTGCCTATTTTGGTAAAGAATATTTTAACAAACCAAAAAGGAACTCCAAGTAGCTTCCATAAACAAAAAAGAAGAAATATTTACAAATTAGAAAGTAGTTGGAACTATTTTCCAGGTGTTAAGTGCTACCAACTTTCTAAATTCCCCTGAGTTCTATAACTTCTTACAAGGGAAATGCAGGAGGAAACAGTAAAGCTCCTCTTTCAAGCCAGAGATATATGCAGCCTAACAGATTTTACATAGTTAAACACTTCAATAAGTACTTCATTATCCCTGCATCCTATCCAAAAAGGGAAAAAATGGGAGATTTTTACTTACTGCTTCACTTCTATTCATATTCTCTTCAAAATCTTTAACACCCATAATTCCTTTAAGGCACATAGCTCTGCAACCTACAAACCCAATCTGGCAATCAAAGAAAGGCTCTCCCATCATAAGGGCCTATGAGAAGAAAAACATCAGAACTAAAACCTTGAATAAAAATACTAGAAACTTCCCTTGTAGAATTTCTAAATTAGTCAAACATTTTTAGGGCCATGGCCTTTCCAAATTTATTGTCCTTAGAATAAAAACTCTATTAAAATGAGAAACATGTTATTTGTTTCTCTATGAAACCCACATTTCATAAACACTAATATATACATACATACCCACAAATACACAAAAGCACATATAAGTTAAATGAAAATGAAAGGTTGCACATTACAGTAAAATCTTTGTTAAAGAAATAATTATTTTAAATAATACCATGAATATTAAGATAGAAATATAGAAATATAAACAAATATTTTGAAATATATTATTTATAACAAACCTACATTTATAAAATGTTAATTTAAAGAACCAAAGACTTTAAAAAAATATGTTCAGTGTCAAAAGATTACCTCAACTGTAGTTCCTTCTTGTTCCCAACATAGTATTTCTTTAGATTTTACTTTTTGTGGGCTATAATAACTACTCTCAGCTTGCATTTCTGTGAGCTAAGAAATATAAAAATATTAAGTAAATCAAAATTAGTGTTAAATGGAAATAAACGGTCATTATTATGAAGAATTAATGAAAACAAGCCAATTTTAAGGTTCAGGAAATTTAATTATTAAGCAGGAAAACAGGTGCAACAAAAACAGCTGTAACAGATTATCCACGGTATAAAGGTTCAATATGCTATTCTAAAGTTAGAAAATTAAGTAGTATTTTTCTAATTCCTTCCTAATACTGCTTTAAAAAGTAAAAGCTATGTGTGAGAAACAGTCCAATACTCATAAACTGTTCATATATTCTCCCCAAAACTTGCATCTTATAATGGCAATTCATTTTACATTTACTATCATATATTTGTTTCAATCATTTCCAAGACTTCTCACTATTTCTAATAAAAAAGAAAGTTGTGAATAAACGCAAATAAACTGAACAAAACTCAAGTTCCTATAAAAAAGGTATAATTACCACTGTTCATTTTCAAAGTATATCTCCTACTCTAATAGCCTAATTCAGTCAATCAACAAATACTTATTGACTGCTGGCTAGATAACATACCTTATTTTATTCCATTTTGCTATACTGCACTTTGCAGATCTTGCTTTTTGTTCTTTTTTACACAGTGAAGCTCTGTCTGTAAAAACCCTGCATTAATTCATTGGCACTGTTTTCCCAATATGTCCTCACTTCATGTCTCTGGGTAAAATCTGGTAATTCTCTAATATCTATAAAATTTTATTACTATTAATATCTGCCATGGTGATTGTTAATAGTAACAGTTGATGTTACTACCAAAATTGTTTGGATTACCATGAACCATGCCCATATAAGATAGAGAATTTAACTGATAAACGTGTGTGTTCGGACTGCCACCATTTGGCCATTCACATCTCTCTCCCTTCTCCTAAGACTTCCCTATTCCCTAAGACACATCAGTATTGAAATTAGGCCAATTAATAACTCTACAATAGCCTCTAAGTATTAACTTAAAGGAAGAGTGGAACATCTCTTTCAATCAAAAGCTAGAAATAATTACACTTAGTGAGACAGGTATGCAAAAGTTGAGAAGGACCAAAACCTAGGCCTCGTGTGCTAAACAGCTAGCCAAGTTGTAAATGCAAAGGATAAGCTCTTGAAGGAAATTAAAAGTGGTACTCCAGTAAACAGAGGAATGATAAGAAAGCAAAACAGCCTATTGCTAGTATGGATAAAGTTTTCGATTCTACTAAAACTGACAGAGTTAAGACAGCTGGTGTAGAAGACAAGACTGACACTAGCAGAGATTGGTTCACAAGGTTTAAGGGAAGAAGTTGTCTCCATAACATGAAAGTACAAATTAAATCAGCAAATGCTATTATGAATCTGTAGCAAGTTATCCATCAGATCTTAATAAGATCACTAACAAAGATGAATGGCTATGCTATACATCAGATTTGCAGTGTAGAACAAAGAAACTTTCACTGGAAAAAGATGCCATCTAGAGACTTTCATGCCTAGTAAGACATCAATGCCTGCCTGGCTTCAAAGTGTCAAAGGACAGGCTGACTCCTTGGTTATGGGTTAATGCAGTTACCATTACGCACACACAAATCCTAGCACCCATAAAAATTATGCTAAATCTACTCTGCTTGAGCTCTAGAAATGGGAACAAAGCCTGGATGATAGCACATATGTTTACGCCATGATATACTGAATATTTTAAGCTCATTGTGAAGATCTACTGCTCAGAATATAGCTCTTGAAATACTAGTGTTCATTAACAGTGCACTTGGACACCAAAAGTCTGACAGAAATATATAAGGAGATCAATGTTGTTTTCATGCCTGCTAAATACAACATTGATTTTGTAGCCCAGAGATGGAGCGATTTTGACTTTCAAGTTTTATTAATCTAAATAAATACATTTCATAAGATTATAGCTGTCATAGTGATTCCTCTGATGCACGTGAGAAGAGTAAACCTTCTGGAAAGGATTCACCATTCTAGATACCACTTAAAAACGTGTGTGATTCATGGGGTAAAAATATCCACATTAACAGCAGAATGAAAGAAGTTCATTCTAACCCTCATGGACGCCTTTCAAAGGATCAACACTTCAGTGGAAGAAGTAACTGTAGATGTAAAGGAAATAGCAAGAGAACTAGATTTAGAAGTACAGCCTGAGGATGTGAATGAATTGCTACAAACTTCATCATAAAACTTGAACAAATGAGGAATTTCTTGTTATGAATGAGCAAAGTGATTTTTCACAATGTAATCTACTCCCAGTGAAGACGTTATGAACATTGTCTCAAACAAAGGATTTAGAATATTCCATAAACTTAATTGATAAAACAGCAGGAGGGGGTTTGAGAGGATGGATTCCAATTCTGATAGGCGTTCTACTGGGTAAAATGCTATTGACTACCATCTGACGTTATAAAGAAATCTTTTGTGAAAAGAGGAGGCAATTGATGCAGGAAACTTCACTGTTGTCTTTTTTTTTTTTTTTGAGACAGTCTCAATGAGTTACCCTCTGTAGAGTGCCATTGCATCATAGCTCACAGCAACCTCAAACTCTTGCACTCAAAAAATCCTTTTGCCTCAGGCTTCCAAGTAGCAGGGATTACAGGTGCCCGCCACAATTCCCAGCTAGTTTTTAGAGACAGGGTCTCACTCTTGCTCAGGCTGGTCTGGAACTCATGAGTTCAAATAATTCACCCACCACGGCCTCCCAGAATGCTAGAATTACAGTGTTGTCATATTTTATTTTATTTTCATTGCTGTTGTTGTCATATTTTAAAAGACTCCCACAGCAGCCCCAGCCTTAAGCAACCACCACCTCTAACAGTCAGCAGCCATCAACAATGACAAGAAAAGACCCTCGATCAGCAAAAAGATTAAGACTTCCTAACAGTTCAGATAATCATTAGCATTTTTTAGCACTAAAGTACTTATTAATTTAGGTATTTTTTAGACATAATATCATTATACACTTAACAAACCACAAGATACTGTAAACATAACTTTAAATTCATTAAGAAAATAAAAATGGGGTGGCACCTGTGGCTCAGTGAATAGGGCACCAGCCCCATATACTGAGGGTGGTGGGTTCAAACCCAGCCCCGGCCAAACTGCAACAAAAAAAATAGCCAGGCATTGTGGCGGGCACCTGTGGCCCAAGCTACTTGAGAGGCTGAGGCAAGAGAATCACCCAGCCCAAGAGCTCTAGGTTGCTGTGAGCTCTGACACCACAGCACTCTACTGAGGGCAACAGCGTGAAATCTGTCTCTAAAAAAGAAAAAGAAAGAAAGAAAATAAAAATGTGTGTAACTCATTTTATTATACTACTCATTGTACAACAGAATCAAACCCACAATACCTCCAAGGCAGGCTTATATGAATCTAAATACTGACTTGGAAAAAAAAAAATTCTTGCTATGCTGCAGATTATATTATTCATAAGTATCAAAATAATTATTAAATAATTTAAATTATTTTAAAATGTATTATTCTAAATGTAATGTGATAACCTGGTTTGGATCACAGTACAGAAAAACATTTAATGAAATTCAATTACAGTTTAAAATTTAACCAGCAGAGGCACGAAGGCAAGACGGCCAACTAGAGCCATCATTCCACAGAGGGTCCCATCCACAAGAAGTTAAAGGACAGAAGTTTAGCAAGTAAGCTGATGGTTTGGAGCTGAGCCAAGAGAGAAGGTTGAAGAACACACATGACCCCTACTGAGGCAAGCTGTGACCCCAAGGAAACAAACAATAGGTACAAAATCCATTGCCAAGTGGATGGGAGTCCCCTCCACTTGAGAACGGCTCGCAGTATACTTTATACAAACAAGTGAACAGCGTTCAAATCTCCTCCTATTTTATCCCATGGAAGAGACCCTCTAAGCTAGAACTCCTTCCCCAGAGAGGACCCACTAGCGTGTCATGGCACTTTCCCACCAGGCATAAAACTGTATGTATTCTCTACCTGCAACTCTGAACTCCAAGCACTCCCTTCCACTCTCACCCAGAGGTCTGAAAGCCTGTATCCCCCATGGAGTCCAAATTCTTGAGTACTTTCTCAAGAGATGCAGACAAGTGGTGGGCTGTTGTAGGTCTGTGCTGATTCTGTGGCACAGGGGTAAAGAGAGGACTATGGACCAAGGGAGCCATATGGGAGAGGGAAAAGCAGTCCCCCAGGGCACAGAGCAACACTGGCACTGGTGGAAAAAATAGGGCTCACATCCCAGGGGATATTTTGGAGAGATACTTCCCACCTCTATTTACAACCCAAGAAAGCCAGGCCTCTACTCCAGTGGCAGCCACTGGCAAACAGATCTGGGACAGAAACACAGGCACCATGAGTAAAGGGTATGCCTGACACAGTACCTGCCCAAGTGGGCAGGTACAGGGCACGGCAGGGATGGAGACTACAATACTCCCAGGGCAGGGCTAAGTCAGAAGTGCTGCTTTAGCGGAGGAATGTAGCTGGGACAAAAGCAGGTGGGGCAAAAGCACCAGCCCAGGGAGAGGAAGGAACTGAGAGCTTAGTGTAATCTCTAACTATGCCTGCCCCAACACAGAGTACAGCAGAGACAGAGATGCCAACTCTGTAAGAACTGAGGCAATGGCAGCGGCACAAGGTGGGGTTGAGTCACAGTTTCAGTGAATTGAAACTGCACCTGTCCTGTAGGGGAATATAACTGGAACAGAAATGCAAATTCTGTAAGAGTATAAGTGGTAGCAACAACAATCTGGGGTGGGGCTGGAACTAAGTGAATCGCCCCAGCTTCTATTAAGCACCTGAGGTTGTCAGGCTTCGGCTCCCCCTGCCGGCTGGTGGGAAGAGTGTGGCAGTCTCGCCAAGGAGACATAGATCTCCCTGTGACTCAGGCAAGCTCAAACCCCTACAGCATCTGCTCATTGGAGGGAACAGGGTCACAGCCCTATGGGGTTACCAGTGACTAGGTGAGACAGAGATGCAAGGTGGGGAAAGAATCATCAACCTTCCTGGACTAATTCATTACCCAGGGGGTCCTTCTGACTCCACAGAGCACCACAGTGAGTCATGCTCGAGCTGCCAAAAGACCCCTGCTATCTAGTTGCCAGAGACCTTTTGAACTCTCCCACTTGAGACTGGGTGCAGACTGGAACAATTGATTTGGAACTCTTGACCTGGGCCAATCACCCAAGGACTATCCAAACTGGTACCCTGGGTGTATGGTTGTGGGAAGGTTTCATTTTCCTCTTCCAGTTGTTGTCCATGAGGGCTGGGGTGACTTAGTTGCTGGTATTTCTACACAGCTGAGACTCCAACCCAGAGTTACTCATTCATTAGGGGACAAAGACCAGCTACAAAAAGACATAGCCACTTAGCCCCACCACACCAAGCAGGTCCCCAGTGTCTCAGGTCATAACACTGTGCAAGTCTTTTGCAAAGCTTTAGGAGAAAAGGTACAGACACCAGTCCCAGCTCTTGGGCAAAGGGCTGGTTAATCACTACTCCAGGAGCCCCCAACCCAACTTCACCTTATCTTCTCATCTAGCCAAACAGTTGAAAATAATCATAGGGCAGAATCAGTGGAGAAACTCCCAAAACATGAATAATCAGAGTAGATCAATTCCCCCAAGGAACAACACAGAAGACACACCAGAAGATCCCATTCATAAACAAATGGCTAAGATGTCAGAAATCGAATTCAGAACTTGGATTAAAAATAAGATTCAGACACTGCATGTAAAGTTGGAAGCAGATTTTCAAGGAGCATTTCAAAGGTTGTCCCAAGAATTTAACAAATTTAAAGACAAAATCACCAAAGATTTTGATACATTGGGACAAGAACTTGAAGCCCTTAAAGATCAAAGAAATACAGTAGAAAACCTCAGTAACAGAATGGAGCAGGCAGAAGAAAGGATTTCTGACATTGAAGACAAAGCTTTTGAACATCAAATGCTCAAAGAGGAAGAGAAGTGGAGAGCAAAACGAATCATGCTCTCAGAGAGCTATGGGATAATTCGAAGAAAACTAATATTCGGCTTATAGGAATTCCTGAAGGTGACGAGGTTGTTTAAAAAGGTCCAGATGCTCTACTCCATGAGCTAATCAAGGAGAACTTCCCAGATATGCCAAGAGATTATGAAATTCAGATAGCAGACAGTTTCAGAACCCCAGCACAACTCAACCCAAATGAGGCATCTCCCAGACACATTATAATTAATTTCGCCAAAGTTAACTAACATTAAAGAGAAAATTCTGCAAGCAGCCAGACAGAAGAAAACCAAAACCTACAAGGGGAAGAATATTAGAATGACTGCAGATCTCTCTGCTGAAACCTAGAAGGTGGTCATCGATTTTTAATCTCCTAAAACAAAATACTTTTTGACTCAGGATCCTGTATCCAACTAAACTGAGTTTCAATTATAATGGATAAATAAAATACTTTAATGACATTCACAGGGTGAGGAAATTTGCTATAATTAAGCCAACTCTCCAGGATATTCTCAGACATATCCTCCATAATGACCAGCACAATCCTCTACCACCAAAGTAAAGTCACTCAGAAACTTTTGATCAAACTCCAATTTCCACAGTGGCAAAAGGATTAAAAATGTCCACTAGACTATCAAAAAACTCGATACCCAAAATTATACCAGGTTTATCACAATTCTCAATTAATGTGAATGGTTTAAATTGTCCTCTAAAGAAGCACAGGTTGGCTGACTGGATACAAAAACTAAGGCCCAATATCTGCTGCATATAAGAATCTCATCTTACCATAAAAGATAAATAGAGACTCAGGGTGAAGGAATGGTCATCCATACTTCAGGCAAATAGAAATCAGAAAAAAGCAAGTGTTGCAATTTTATTCACAGATACAATAGGTTTTAAACCAACAAAAGTAAGGAAAGATAAGGAAGTTCATTTCATATCTATTAAGGGTAACACTCAACATGCTGAGATTTCAATTATTAATATTTATGCACCCAACCAGAATGCACCTCAGTTTACACGAGAGACTCTAACAGACATGAGCAACTTTATTTCCCCAGCACCATAACAGTCAGAGATTTTAACACTCCTTCGGCAGTGTTGGATAGATCCTCCAATACGAAGCTAAACAAAGAAATTTTAGAATTAAACTTAACCATTCAATAATTGAACTTAACAGACATTTATACAACATTTCATTCTAACAAAATTGAATACCCATTCTTCTCATCAGCCTATGCAACATCCTCCAAAATCGATCACATCTTAGGTAACAAGTCTAACCTCAGCAAATTTAAAAGAATAGAAATTATTGCTTATATCTTCTCAGACCATCATGGAATAAAAGCTGAACTTAGTAACAACAGGAATCTGCATACTCATAGAAAAACATGGAAACTAAATAACCTTATGCTGAATGATAGATGGGTCATAGACAAGAATTACCAGAACCTCTGGTAATTCCACAAAGGCAGTCCTAAGGGGGAAATTAATAGCACTGCAAGCCTTTCTTAAGAGAACAGAAAAAGAGAAAGTTAACAACTTAATGGGACATCTCAAGCAACTGGAAAAGGAAGAACATTCCAATCCCAAACCCAGCAGAAGAAAAGAACCAAAATTAGAGAAGAATTAAATAAAATTGAAAACAAAAGGATTATACGACAGATCAATAAATCAAAGAGTTGGTTTTCTGAAAAGATCAATAAAATAGATATGTCTTTGGCTATCCTAAACAAGAAAAAAAAGAGTAAAGTCTCTAATTTCATCAATCACTGTTATTCTTTAAAGATTTTGAAAAAATAATACTTCGTTTTACATGGAATCAAAAAAAAAAAAAAACCTCGTTAATCTGCCATATTCAGGTTATTTGTTGGACCCCTATCCATGAATGTAGAGAACCAGTGGTTCTCAGTGGTTTAATAGTCTCTACCTTAGGTAATTTTTCTATATTAATAAATATATTTCTTTATTTAAAAAAAAAAAAAAAAAACCTCGAATACCCAAAGATATTACTCAGAAATAAAAACAAAGCAGGAGGAATCATGCAACCAGACCTCAGATTCTACTATAAATTGATAGTGATCAAAACTGTACGGTACTGGCACAAAAACAGAGAGGTAGATGTATGGAACAGAATAGAGAACCAAGAGATGAACCCAGCTACTTGCCCTTATTTGATATTTGATAAACCAATTAAAATCATTCAGTGGTGAAAAGATTCCCTATATAACAAATAGTGCTGGGTGAACCAGCTGATGACCTGTAGAAGACTGAAACTGGACCCACACCATTAACTGAGAAAGACTCTCACTGGATTAAAGATTTAAACTTAAGACATGAAACCATAAAAATATTAGAAGAAAGGCAAGGGAAAACCTTGAAGAAATCAGCCTGGGCAAAAATTTTATGAGGAAGACCCCCTGGGCAATTGAAGCAACACCAAAAACACATTACTGGGATCTGATCAAACTACAAAGCTTCTGCATAGCCAAAAACACAGTAAGTAAAGCAAACAGACAGTCCTCAGAATGGGAGAAGATATTTGCAGGTTATGTCTCCAACAAAGGTTTAATAACCAGGATCCACAGAGAACTCAAATGTATTAGCAAGAAAAGAACAAGTGATCCTATCTCAGGATGGGCAAGGGACATGAAGAGAAACTTCTCTGAAGAAGACAGGCATACAGCCTACAGACATATGAAAAAATGCTCATCATCCTTTAACATCAGAGAAATGCAAATCAAAACTACTTTGAGATATCATCTAACTCCAGTAAGATTAGCCCACATCACAAAATCCCAAACCCAGAGATGTTGGCATGGATGCAGAGAAAAGGGAACACTTCTGCACTGCTGGTGGGAATGCAAACTAATATGTTCCTTTTGGAAAGATGTTTGGAGATCACTT
>CAUYQV010009506.1:0-11724 GCA_963574575.1 Galagoides demidoff
CATTTAACTGAATAAAGTTCTTTGGAAACTCAGGTTGTAGTCTCTCTTCCTGGGAGCTAACGATCAGCTAAAGTCTTAGCCCAGCCTTAAAAATTCTGAGGCTTATCTTACAGGGGTACAAGTGAATCTTTCTAAGAGTAGAATGTGAATGTTTTAAAACAATAACTGAGAAAATGACATGAAGGCTGTGTTGACCAGTTTGATGGAAGTATTTCGGATTGTGTGTGAAAACCCCACAATGTACCCCAGAAGTGCATTAATGTACATAGTTGCCATTCAATAAACAACAAAAAAAATTGCCTGGGTACTGCATCTGGCGCCTGCAAGCCCAGCTACTCAGGAGGCTGAGGCAAGAGAATTGCCTAAGCCTAAGAGCTGGAGATTGCTATAAGCTGTGTCGCCACGGCCCTCTACGGGTGAAACTATCTCTTAAAAAAAAGTGCCTATTGCAGCAGCCCTCACTGGTTTACAAAAGCACGTGGTCCTGGCAGCAAAGAGGCTGGCAGGGCCTGGCTTCCACCCTTCTCTAGGCCTGTTTTGGAATTGCCTTTGCAAAAGCAATGCATGGCTGGGGCATCACCAGAACTGTGAGAGCATCACCAGAACTTATTGTCTCTCTCTGCTTCATACTGAATGCGATGCGCTAGTGGCAGTGACTTCTTGTCGGTGAGGTCTGTTAACCGCGGTTATTTCTACTTCCCTGGTGGTGAAAGCAGGAAACGCCTGAAATGCTTAGACCCTGAAAAATTTCATGTTATTTTCTCTGGAATACACGTGTACACATGTGTGTGTGTGCATGTAATCTACTTTAGAGCATTACCTCAAGTGATTTATTATTATTATACGATTTACTGCCTACTTTTGAAATAGGGTAGACCTACCCAGCAGCTAGTTAGTAACCTGCCCCCCAACCTGTCAGCCTTCATTGCCCTACACTGGCCAGATTCATTCTTATCTGGACCTTAGAAACCTTGCTACTGTTCTCTGAGTGGCTGCCATTAGTACTCATTAACCTACACTAATGCTGTCTGTATAACGAAACCAAACAAATTTCTAAAGAGCAAAACAGCAGTCATCTCTGTGAAGTTAGGATGTCAGATTGGTAAGATTTTACCAAAAAGAAGGAAAAACATTCTTCTTCTTCTTCTTCTTCTTTTGTTTATTTGTTTTGAGACAGTCTCCTCTGTAACCCAGGCTAGAGTGTGGTGGCATCAGCCTGGCTCACAGCAACCTCAAACTCCTGGGTTCAAGGGATCCTCGTGCCACAACACATAGCTAATTTTTCCATTTTAGGTAGAGACGGGATCTCTCTCTTGCTCAAGCTTGTCTTAAACTCCTGAGCTCAAGAGATCCCCCCACCTTGGCCTCCTACCTAGAGTGCTAGGACTACAGAGTAAACCACCACTCTGGCTGGAAATATATATATATATATATTATTAAATTTATATATATATAAATAAATATATATATATATATATATATATTAAATTTACAGACAATTTGCTAAGATAGTACAGGGTTCCTATATACCCATCACCCAATTTTAGTTTCCCTGGTGTTACCATCTCATATTACTTTTGTGGTTCATTTGTCAAAATGACGACATCCATCACTCACTGAGCTCCAGGCTTTTTTTTTTTTGAGACAAAGCCTCAAGTTGTCACCCTGGGTAGAGTGCCGTGGCATCACAGCTCACAGCAACCTCCAACTCCTGGGCTTAAGTGATTCTCCTGCCTCCACCTCCCTAGTAGGTGAGATTACAGGCACCTGCCATAACGCCTGGCTATTTTTTGGTTGTAGTCATCATTGTTGTTTGGTGGGCCCAGGCTGGATTTGAACCTGCCAGCTCAGGTGTATGTGGCTGGTGCCTTAGCCGCTTGAGTCACAGGTGCGAAGCCGAGCTCCAAGCTTTATTTGGATTTCAGTGTCCCCACTAGCGTCCACTCGCTGCCATGCCTCCTTAGTGTCTACTAGTCTATGACAGTTAATGTCTTGCCTGGTTTTTCGTGACCTGGACAGCTTTGAAAAGTAGTAGCCAGGTATCTTCTAGAGTGGTCCTCAATTTGGATTATTTCATGCATTTTTCTCATGATTGTACTGCAATTATTAGTTTTGGGGAGAAAACACCACAGAGGTAAAATGCCCTTCTCCTCACATCAAATCGGGGGTCCGGAATATCCACAGGATGTCACTGAGGTGTTGTCTTTGATCCCTTGGTCAAGGTAATGTTCCGTAGTAGTTACTGTTTTCCTCTTGCCATTGTTAGGGCTTGAGTTACTAAATCAGCCTACCCTTAGCTTTAGCAAAATTAAACTCTACTGACTTGGGAAGTTAGGTGCCTGAGAACTGGGGCTCACCCTGTCCCATTCTGCCCTATTTATAATTTGCCATTTCATGTATTATGTGCCCCATTCTGCCCTGTTTATAATTATGCCATTATGTATTATGTATCATGTGTCCATCCTTGCATAGCTGACTTTGGAATTAAATTGTGTCCCAGGCACTGGGGACATAAAGGTGAGCGGGAAATAGACAAGCAGACAAGACATGGAGGGGGAGGTTAATAAAATGAGTTTTAAACTCAGCTCTTGCATAAAATCACTGTGGGAACCGGTCTGGATTCAAGCAGTTTCATCTAAAAAGTTGGGATAATGATAGTGTCTTCTTTAGAATTAACAAGGACAATGAACGCAGACGTACTAAACACGCTGTTTGGTATGTAGTAGATATTCAATAAGAGTCAGTTGTCTTCCTTAAGGAAGCAAATGATAGAATTTAGCTGTCAAGAGCGTGGATCCTGGCACCAGACTGGCTGCTTTAGAGATCTGGTTCTCCTGCTTTAAACCTGTGTGACCTTAAATGAGTTACTTAACCTCTCAGCGCCACAGCAATTTCTTGAGTAAAAGGGAGGTACTAATAGTATTCCTCTCACGGGGTTGCGATGGGTATGATTTATTTTATGTCAAGGGTAAAGAATGGTATATGGTGCATAGCATGTATTATAAGTGTTTGCAAATATTCCATATTGGGGCGGTGCCTGTGGCTCAAAGGAGTAGGGCGCCAGCCCCATATGCTGGAGGTGGCGGGTTCAAACCCAGCACCAGCCAAAAAAAAAGAAAAAACTGCAAAAATTATATATATTCCATATCATTCAGTGTGTTCATATCCTGGTTAATATGTATTAATTCAACATATAACCATTCTATAGAATTTAATAGATTAGAAGTCAATTTACTAATTAATTTACTATTTAACCATTCTACAGAATTCAATGGAATAGATGACTACACTAATTCAATTTTTTCTACCAGCTTCCACTTCACACAGCATTACCGCTGAGCAGTAAACTGCACATTACTATACAACTGATAAGTCTCATTCACATCCGTGATGCTGTGACCATAATAAAACACTGAATATACCAATCAGTCCCCAAAGTGTCTTCGTGTCTCTCTCTGCAATCCCACCCTTCCTGCCTCCTGTTCCCAGAAAACCACTGACCGGCTGTGTGTTACTCTAGATTTGCTCTCATTTCCTAGATTTCTATATTAACGGCATTGTACAGTAAGTGCCTTTGGCGGTATGACTTCTTCCAGCATAAATGTTTTGAGGTTTATCTATGCTGTTGCATGTATCAATAGTTTGTTCCTTTTTATTACTGAGAAGTATTCCATTGCATGGCTATGCCATAATTTTTTTTTATTCTCCTATTGACGGATATTTCTATTATTTCCAGAGTTTTTTTGTTCTTGTTATGACAAATTAATTTGACATGAACAGCTATCTATAAGGGTATATATGAACATAGGCATTCATTTCTCTTGAATGTAATCGATTTTTACTCATGAATTATGCATTTTTAAAGATTTGCCTGCTCACTAAAATTTATGCGTAACCCCCAAAGTCCTAACGCCATGAGTATTATTTATGGTCATTTACCCACATGTGCAGAGTTGCAAAACATTTGAGTTGCCAGGCTTGCACATTCCCAGCCGAGGCTGAACAAGGTGACGCTGACTTCTTGTTTCAGCTCTGGTACAGAGACAATCAGAGGATGAGGATGGAAGGGGTCCGTATAGAGCAAAAAGATCAAGCTCTGGGGACAGTTGGACAGATCTGAAGTCCAGCTCTGGCACCTGCTAGTGGAGCAGCCTCAGGCAAGTCACTTGGCACGTCAAAACATTACTTCTTTTTTATAAGACAGGGGAAAGAGATTCAGCCAGGATGAGGTGTATCAGGGATTTAAGATTTTAATCCATATAAAATGTGTGTGTGTGTGTGTGTGTGTGTGTGTGTATCCTTCTGGGAGTAGTGTTTTATAGTAGCTAATTCAGAGTTTGTGGCCACTTTGTAGAAATAACTGCTTTGAATAATGAGGAGGGACTGTACTGAGGAGTGGGAGGGATAAGTCTTATGACAGGTATATATTTAACATTTTAAGAAACTACTAAACCATTGTCCAAAAGGAGCAATAGTTGTGTGAGTTTACATTTCCAGCAGGGTAGAAAAGTTCTGGTTGATTCGCAACTCACTATCACTTGATATGACCAGTCTTTTTAATCTTAGCTTTTCAAGTGGGAGTGTAATGATATTTCATTGTGATTTTAATTGGTACTAACAGGCAATGAATAATGGTTTTTAAATATCTTTTCATATCCTTATTTACCTTCCACATATTGTTATTCAAATCTTTTGCCCATCTTTAAACAATCCATTCTTTTGGTGTTTTTTAAAAAATAAGTCTCTAACTCTATTGACTTTCTGTATTTTTTTCCTATTTTCTACTTTATTGATTTCTGCTCATGTCTTTAATACTTGCCTTATTCTCTGTTTTGGGTTTAATAGGACGCCTTTCCTTAGGTTGTTAGAGTATATCCGTGGTGTGAATTGCCCTGGTAACACTGGGATAACTCTTACTACGACTACCAACATTGTCCAGATGCCTCCCGTGGAACTAGTTCCTTGGAGAAGACTTGTGTAAGGAAAGCATTCTGTGCAAAAATGAGTTTGGACACACTCATTAGGAAAGCTACTATCAACCAATGGAAAAGAACAATTGTTGATGAGGATATGGAGAAATTGGCACACTACTGGTGGGAGTATAAAACGGGGCAGCTGCAGTTAGAAACAGTTGGGCAATTACTTAAAAAGTTAAGTATAGAATTACCATATGACCAGCAATTCTAGGTACCTATCTCAAAGGACTTGACTCACGTTGAAATGTAACTGCCATGTAACAGTATTGAGAGGTGGGACCTTTAAGTAGTGATTAGACTATGAGGGCACCTTCATGAATGGCTTAATGCCATTTTTTTAATCCCTTTCTTTCTCGTTTTTGTCCCTTCACCTGTCAACAGGTGAAGATGCAGCAAAAAGACCCTCACAAGTTTCCAGTACCCTGACGTAGGACTTCCCAGCTCTACAACTGTGAGCCAATAATTTCTGTTCATTATGAATTATCATCTCTGTGACAGCAGCACAAAAAAACCAACACAGAATTAAAATTAATGTTCACAGCAGAGCGTTAACAATAGCCAAAAAGGTAGGGCAACCCACATGTCCAACTACAGATGAATGGATAGACAAAGTGTGGTAGAGACATACAATGGAATATTATTACTCATCATAAAGCAGAATGACAGTCTAACACAAGCTGTAATCTGGATAAGCCTTGAAAACATTATACTCTTATAAGGGAAGGAAGTCAGGTATAAAAGGATAAATTATCATGTGATTCCACTCATATGAAGTACTAGAATATGCAAATTCATTGAAACGGAAAGTAAAATAAAGATTACCAGGGGCTGAAGGAAGGGGAAAATAGGTGAAATTCTTAACACTGCAGTCCCAACTCCCCAGGCTGCAGACCAGCACTGCTACCCCTGGCTCACATCACTGAGCTCCACCTCCTAGTAGAACAGCAGCCAGGCGAGTTCATCGGTATTACAGCCACCCCCTCTCCCCTGGCTCACAGCACTGAGCTCCACCTCCTAGTAGATCAGCAGCCCGGTGAGTTCATCTGTATTTACAGCCAGCCCCTCTCCCCTGGCTCCACCTCCTATCAGATCAGCAGCGGCGTTAGATTTTCATAGGGCTACAAACCCTACTGTAAACTGCATGTACCAGAGATCCAGATTCTCCTTATGAGAATCTAATTCCCCTCACCCCATCTGTGGGAAAACTGTCTTCCATGAAACCAGCTCCCTGGTGCCAAAAAAGAGGGACTGCTGATTTTGTAGATACAAAATGATGATAAAGTTCTGGAAATAGATAGTGGTGACAATTATATAACATTATGAGTGTACTTAATGTCATTAAATACCTCGAAATGATTTAAATAGAATATTTTATGTTTTATATGTTTTACCACAATTTTAAAAAATCATAAAAAATAAAATGCTGAGAAAGAAACAAGTTTGGACAACACTGGACTAAATAAAGCCAAGCACGTTTCTTTACTGCACGGCATCTCCGAATCTTTAATGGGCTAGTGTGAATTTTCAACCTTCCAGGTGGGGCAGATTTTTGCAAATTCATATTAAAAGTCGATCAATAGGATTTCTCAAATCACCTTTTAGAATTTTTTTGCAGAGCAAATTCATATTAAAAGTTGATCAATAGCTAGTAGACATTTAAACTTGAAATACAAACAGTGAATCAAAAGAAAATAAAGCCTCGATTTTAGACACTGCTCTAATTGATCAAGCCACAGTTCTACTTTCTGAGCATCTGGCTCTGGAAGGATAGCGAATGTGGGGGTGGCTACTGTGCTTCTTGGGCAAGGAAGTCCAGAGCAAGGGGAGAGTGGAAGTGGCTGCTTCTGTCCACCACTGATCTTTCCTAGCTCTGGAAAGGCTGTGTAGAATGATGGGGGAGGGTTTTCACGTCTTCTTAACTAAGCTTTTCATTTCATTAAACCTGAATCCAATTTTCCAGAACACAGAAAAGAATTTAATAAAAATATCAGGTGCTATTTCTTTTTCTTTGCACTAACATTTGCCATCCAAAAGTCTGGGAACATTTCCCTCAGGAATTTCAGATCTCTGCCATAATTTTGAAACATGGTGCTTTCTCAGAATACTCATAATTGGTCCACTGTGATGCCCCTGGAGCAGAGGTGGGTTCCACTTTGACATTTCTGGATTCCAGTATTTAGCACAGAGAAATGAGACTAAACAAAAACTTTTCCCTATTGGAAAAAGTAACGCATGTTCTGAAATAGAAAAAAAGTCGTGGAAATCATCTTTAACACTGCAACTCAGAGACTGTGGCTGTTAATATTGTGGTACATACTTCCCAGTCTTTTTTCTGTATATGTGTGAACGTGCGTGTGCATCTGTGTGGTGAGAAATGTGTCCGTCTCTCACCCCTGGATCCCAAACACACAGCAGGTGTTTACCTCAGTCCCTGGGAGAGGGAAGGCGTTACTTAGGAGCTAAAAATTCTTGCAAGAATAAATATAAAAAGTGGGGATCACAGTAGTCTGTTCTTAAATACTCAGCCTTCCAAGTGTCATCTGAGCTGCCAGATCTCCAACCAGCAACAGACTAGTCCTGCAGGAATGCCTAGATGTCCCCCTTCCGGTGACAGGCAAGCTTCTTGGCCTCCTGGTACTGAAACTTTGATTGATCAAACTTTTCATGGAGCACTTCACGAGCTTTCATTTCTTGCCTCTGGGTCATAAAACTAAAGCAAAAACGAAAGTTAAAAAAAAAGGAAAATCCCCTGCTGGGGATAGGAAGATGTGGGTGCTTCAATTGTACTATTTCACAAATCTTTTCTATCTTGACATCAGTCATAAAGGTGGGTTGATGAACATTCATTGAGCACATGGTAATACTTCTAAGGTACATATTCTCTACCTGAGCTATTTATGTGCTAAACATATTAAAATATTCTTGGCAAAAGAACATCTATGTACTTTGTTCATTAAAAACAAAATATCTATGGCTCGGTGCCTATGGCTCAAGTGGCTAAGGCACCAGCCACATACACTTAAGCTGGCGGGTTCAAATCCAGCCTGGGCCCACCAAACAACAATGATGGCTGCAACCAAAAAATAGCCAGGCATTGTGGCAGGCACCTGTGGTCTCAGCTACTTGCGAGGTGGAGGCAGGAGACTCGCTCGAGCCCAGGCATTGGTTGTGAACTGTTGGTTGTGGCAGGAGACTCGCTTGAGCCCAGATTGCTGTGAGCTGTGATGCCACAGCACTCTACCCAGGGCCACAATTTGAGGCTCTGAAAAAAAAAGGAGAGAAAGAAAGAAAGGAAGGAAAGGAAGGAAAGAAAGGAAGGGAAGGGAGGGAAGGAGGGAAGGAAGGGAGGGAAGGAGGGAAGGAAGGGAGGGAAGGAGGGAAGGGAAGGAAGGAAGGTAGGGAAGGAGGGAAGAAAGGGAAAGAAGGAAGGTAACTGCAACAACAAAAAAAATAACCAGGCGTTGTGGTGGGCACCTGTAGTCCTAGCTACTTGGGAGGCTGAGGCAAGAGAATCACTTAAGCCCAAGAGTTTGAGATTGCTGTGAGCTGTGGCACTATGGCACTCTACCCAGGGCAACAGCTTGAGACTCTGTCTCAAAAATACAAAACAAAACAAAACAAAAAACTCCCCTCTTTCAAAAAAAAAAAATTATGAGACAGCTTAGATTGTTACCAGGCTGTGAAGGGGACTATTAATTTCTTCTTGACTAATCTCTTAAAATTATATACAGCACAATTTATACCAATGTTCAAAAGGCAAATCTATAGAATCAGTAAGTAGACTAGTCCTTGTCACAGGCTAGGGACTCAGGACAATGCAGTGACTTCAATGATCATAGGGTTTCTTTAGGGATCATAAAAATATTATGGAGTTAGATGGTAGTAATGGTTGCACAACCTTGTGAATATACCGAAAACCACTGAACTGTATGTTTCAAATGGGTGAATTGTATGGTGTATGAATTCAATCTTGAGGGTATTATAGAAAATTTATATCATAATAACAATGGCTTGTATGTATAACAAGTTTATACTTTCAAAGTACCTTCCTTTATTATATAATTTTAATCTCATTTATAACTGTGTAAAGTACCTGGGGCAAATTTATTTAATTTTCCTTAACAGTGGGTGGAACTGAGACCCAGAGAGAGACTCAGTGACTTGGCCAACATCACACTGTTAGAGGTAAAACCAGATTTAGAATAAAAATATTACAATTCTTTTTTATTTTTTTTGAGACAGAGCCTTAAGCTGTCCCCCTGGGTAGAGTGCTATAGCATCACAGCTCACAGCAACCTCCAACTCCTGGGCTCAAGCGAGTCTCTTGCCCCAGCCTCCCAAGTAGCTGGGACCACAGGCGCCTGCCACACTCCCAGATATTTTTTTTTTTTGGTTGCAGCCATCATTGTTGTTTTGTTAGGCCTGGGCTGGATTCGAACCCACCACTTTAGGTGTATGTGGCTGGCACCTTAGCTACTTGAGCCACAGGCGCTAAACCAAATATTACAAATCTTATCTAGTGAACCTCTGTTATCCAACATCACATGAATGAGTTTTTTTTTTTTTTTTAATTTGAGACAGAGCCTCAAGCTGTCAGCCTGGGTAGAGTGCTATGGCATCACAGCTCACAGTAACCTCCAACTCCTGGGCTCCAGCAATTCTCCTGCCTCTGCCTCCCAAGTAGCTAGGACTACAGGCACCCCTCACAATGCCTGGCTATGTTTTGGTTGCAGCCGTCATTGTTGTTTGGTGGGCCCGGGCTGGATTTGAACCCACCAGCTCAGGTGTTTGTGTCTGATGCCTTAGCCACCTGAGCCACATAAATGAGTTATAGTCACTATCACCTAAGCAATTTCATAACTTTTGTATTATTATGCAAATATTATTATTTAATATTATTGATAAATAATAAAAAATCTTACTTATTAAGTGCCTGCTATGTGCCAGGCAACTTCATACATTGTTTGCTTGTTTCTTTGTTGTTTTTAGAGATGGGAGTCTCGATATGTTGCCCAGGCAGGAGTGCAGTGACTATTCACAGGCATGGTTGTAGTCCACTGCAGCCTTGAACTCCTGGGCTTAAGTGAGCCTCCTGCCCTAACCTCCTAAGTAGCTGGAACTACAGGCATGTGCCACTATTACTAGTCATTGTAGAAATCTCATAAAGTAGCTTCATTTACTGCCTTTAAGAAGGTAGCTTTGATAGGCTTGTTGAAGTTCAAATGATGATAAGTAGCTGGGTTCATCTCTTGGTTTTCTATTCTGTTCCATAAATCTACCACTCTGTTTTTGTGCCAGTACCATGCTGTTTTGATCACTACAGATTTATAGTATAGCCTGAAGTCTGGTAATGTGATACTTCCCAATTTGTTCTTATTTCTGAGTAGTGTATTTGCTATTCGAGGTTTTTTTCTGATTCCATATAAATGGAATGGTACTATTTTTTCAAGTTCTTTAAAGTATGACAATGGTGCTTTAATAGGGATTGCATTAAATCTGTAGATTGCTTTGGGTAGTATGGACATGTTAACAAGGTTGATTCTTCCCAGCCATGAACATGGTATGTTTTTCCATTTGTTAACATCTTCAGCTATTTCTTTTCTCAGAGTTTCATAGTTCTCCTTATAGAGATCTTTCACGTCCTTTGTTAGGTAAATTCCCAGATATTTCATCTTCTTTGGCCATATTGTAAAAGGAATAGAGTCTTTGATTGTTTTTTCAGCTTGACTATTTGGTGTATATAAAAGCTACTGACTTATAAGTATTGATTTTGTATCCTGAGATGCTGTTGTATTCCTTGATCACTGCTAAGAGTTTTGAAGTTGGGCTCAGTGCCTGTGGCTCAAGTGGCTAAGGTGCCAGCCACCTAAGGTGGCAAGTTCAAATCCAGCCCAGGCCCGCCAAACAACAATGATGGCTGCAACCAAAAAAAAATAGCCGGGCATTGTGGCAGGCGCCTGTGGTCCCAGCTACTTGGGAGGCTGAGGCAGGAGACTCACTTGAGCCCAGGAGTTGGAGGTTGCTGTGTGTTGTGATGCCACAGCACTCTACCCAGGGGGACAGCTTGAGGCTCTGTCTCAAAAAAAAAAAAAAATCTGCAAATGAAATGGTGACTAAGTCTTCATGTTTACAGCCAAAATGTCTAAATAAACAAATTACTGTACCAGTGGGGCGGGGGGGGGAAGAGTTTTGAAGTTGAGTCCCTGGCATTTTCTAGGTATAGGATCATGTCATTAACAAAGAGTAAGTGAGAGTTTCATCTCCTCTGACCCTATTTGGATGCCCTCGATTGCCTTATCTTGCATGATTGTGATAGCTAAGACTTCCATTACTATGTTAAATAGCAGTGGAGACAGTGGGCATCCTTGCCTCATTCCTGGTCTGAGTGGAAATGTTTTCAATTTTACACCATTCAGTATGATATTGGCTGTGGGTTTGCTGTAAATGGCTTCTATCAGTTTAAGAAATGTCCCTTATATGCCTATTTTCCTAAGAATTCTGATCATGAAAGGATGCTGGATATTATCAAAGGCTTTTTCTGCATCAATTGAGAGAATCATATGGTCTTTGTTTTTTCTTTTATTGATGTGGTATATTATATTTATAGATTTACATATGTTGAACCAGCCCTGTAACCCTGGAATAAAACCAACTTGATCATGGTGAATAATTTTTTTGATGTGTTGTTGAATGCTGTTTGCTAAGATCTTATTGAATATTTTTGTATCGATATTCATTAATGATATTG
>CAUYQV010009507.1:0-48510 GCA_963574575.1 Galagoides demidoff
TTTGCTGCTAAAAATGAGTAAATCTAGCAGTCAACCAACAATTTCTCTGGCACTAAGCTAGGCAATCTGATTGCTGCTCCCAAGAAACTTTCATTCTGTCTGGGGAACTATTATAAGAAATAATAAAAGGCTGGCGGCACCTGTAGTTCAGTGGATAGGGCATTGGCCACATACACTGAGGCTGGTGGGTTCGTATGCAGCCCAGGCCATCTAAAATCAACAATGACAACTGCAAAAAAAAAAAAAAAATAGCTGGGCATTGCAGCAGGCTCCTGTGATCCCAGCTACCTGGGAGCCTGAGGCAAGAGAATCTCTTACGCCCAAGAGTTTGAGGTTGTTGTTAGCTGTGATGCCACAGCACTCTACCAAGGGCAACATAGTGAGACTCTGTCTCAAAAAAATAATAATAATAACTATGTACACTTAAAAAACACACACACACACAAGTGGTGTAGTCTGTAGGGAACACAGCACCACTTGCTGGGGCGGGAGAACCTAGAGCCCTGTGCCAGTGGAGAAGGTCCTTCCCCAAGTCCCCCGGCAACCTGCAGTGGATTTTCTCAAGGCTGAAAAGACTCATTCAGATATAAGTGTCACCCACTCAAGATTTCTAAAAATAAAAAGATAGTTTCAGGGAGGCCAGAGGTCTCAAAATAGCAAGGTGGAGCTAGAAACAGAGAAACTAAGTTCATTATTACTAAGAATATCTCTAGAAGCAACTTGGGGACCCGGAGGGAACTGCAGGACAAAGCCTTCTTCCAAGGTTGATGAAAATGCTTGCCCAAAGAGCCAAGAAAAATGCACAAATATGAGGTGCTCATATAAATAGTTTCTTTGAGTGTATGTGGATTCTTTTTAAAGGAATAGCATTTGGAGCAAGAAGCTGATTCACACATGGGTAGTTCTCAGTCACCTTTCTAGATTAGTTTTGATGCTGAGAATTTTATAGTTTTAGATAATGTGGAATTACGTTACTCACTTAAGAAGTGGACAGAAATAATACAAACTGTGAACTAAATATATCATACCAAGGGAGAACAAATTTCCTAGACAACTATGAGAGGAAGCATACACATTATCAGAGAAAAATTCATTCAAAATATTTAATTATTCATTTAGTATTTAACATGTCCTTAAGAATAGCCATGAAATAGTTGTCCCTTGGGGCTACTGACTCAATGGTTAACAGATCAGTCAAATCAGACAAATAATGTGCATGACCTAATAAAATTCCCTGAATTAATTAGGTTTTTAACAAGTTTTCTGTGAAATCACTTAAAGGGCATCATTAAAAGATACTCTCCCATAGGAATTTAGAACCTGTAGAAATCTGCATAGGCAAATAGATTTAAGTGAAATTGACTATTAATGGGCTGGCCCTTTTAAGCTTATATTTTAGGAGGCAACCTGGCCTCATTAAGAGTATAGACCTTGGAACCAAAAGGCACGGGTTAGAATTTCAGCTCTCTACTGGTATCTGTGTAGCTTTAGGTAAGTTATTTGACTGCTCTGAGCTTTTCCCAATTTGTAAAGGAATAATAATATACGTGCGTGTTTTGGGCTTGAGATTATGTACATAGATAGTGTCTAGAAGAATATTTGGTACATAGGAGATGTTCAACTTTCATCATCATTATTCATCCCTGTCACTTTTTCTTTATCTTAGTATCAGGTGGCAAGTAACAACAACAGTTATTCTTATTTTTCTCCTAAAAGTGCTAAACTCCCTCAGCTAAAACATAAGCAAACACACTTTCCAGTAAATAATACAAATACTATACCAGTTAGTGTCCCGGGAATAAACAGAAAGCATACTCATATGAAGGTCATTTCAGAAAGCTTCAGTAAAAAGACTAAGTGGGTAGGGCAGAGGAATCCACAAAGAATGGAGCATTACCTGGGCAATGCTGGAGTCTTTACCCACCAGGCCTAAAGGAACAGCTAGTTGCCAATATCTACGAAGGGAGAGTCATATAAAGTGGGCTGCCTTGAAAAGGTAGGTTGCTATGTGGGACACAGGTGACCCTGAAAGGAAGGTGAGGAAATACACACAATCTCCTTTTCCTCTGTCCCTCTGATCTCCTGCTGGGACTCCCTACTGGCCATATGCAATAAGCTGGAGGGCAAAGAAGGATGATGTGCCCCTCAGCGGTCAGCCTTCAAGGGCAAAACGCCCCCTTGGGTAGGGCAGGGAGACCAGTGGATGGGAAATGGAAGATGTGCCACACAAATTTGCTCTGCAGTCTGTGAAGACGATTGCATTTTTCTGCCACCTCCATTCATCCTAAGAAAAATCTATCATTCATCTTTTAAAATCTACCATGTACCTTTAATCCTTCCAATAACCCTGTGAGGTAGGTGTTATTACTCTCTTATCTCCACGGCACAAAAGAGGAAATCAGCCCCACGAAGTGCAGTAAACTGCCCAGGAAACAGTGGAACCAGGATTCCAACCTGCCTTGTCTGCCTCTGAACTCCATGTTTTTCTCTATTCGGCCACACTGCTTTGCTGCTGATGGCATGAAGCGGGCATTTTAATTATCAATAAACGGTAACCTCTGCAAATACCAAAGCTGTACTTAAAACAAAGAATGTTTGATAGAAGATTTCCTCTCAGAAAGGCAGTTATCTCAGTTCCTAGGAGATCCTCCTTTAGCAAATACAATAGAAAAGCTTGTACTGAAAAGAAAGCCAGGCAAGAGAACCCTTGCATATGCAATTTCAATATGATAGGAGTTTGCACAGAAAAGTTAATTGGGAAGAAGGAAGAGTCAGCTCCTGCAGGGAGAGCACTTTGGAAATAAAAATGAAGAGCGGGGCCGGGTAAGATAGATGGTGCTGAAATATTCAGAGACAGAATCTGAGCTGGAACACCTTTATAAATTTTGCTACTTTGATGCAAGGATAAAGGAGTTAAGACAAGTTGTTTCCTAGAGATTAAGGATTTATATAGTAGAAAAAGCCCTGAACTGGTCACCAGAAGAAATAAGTTCTACTTTCCTCAGTGTGTTACATGCACAAGCCGTACGGTATTAGGAAAAATCCCATCTCTTTCCCACTCTACCAGTTGCTTGCTTCTCTGTAAAGTGGAGATAACAGTATCTCCACAATCCGGCTCGCAGGGCTGTTGGGGGATTAATTAGATAATATCTCAGGAAGTTTTCTGGAAACTCTTAAGTTCCCTGCATATATAGTTCTATTCACTGAAACAGCAAATGCACCAGTCCATAATGACACCCTTAAACATAAAAGTGAAAAGGGGTTCCAACCATCCACAACTATTAGAGCAGCTCAGTTGGACCGTTGCTTTATATTTTTCAGAAGAATTTTCTATTCTTCCCCTCTTTTGTAACTAATCTTTTATTCTTCTGCACATAAGTCAGTTTATTTATGCTGCTGAATTATAAAGCCACTCAGATATGTTAATTCGAAAAAAGTTTAATGAGCACCTTGTGTGTGCCAGGCACAGTACTGAGCTCTTGGAGAAACACCAAACTTTCTTGATTCCAGGGGAAAGAATTATTTGGGCGAGGTTGCCTATGAATTATCAAGAAGCAACCAATTACATGTCTCCAACATAGTGGCACCTCCTACTCATTCAATGATAGATTGGTCTAAGACTGTATAAAATAGACATCAAAATGACAGAAAGATCAATAGTCTCTTCCTTTAATTAGATTCTAATCTAAATGAAGAATAAAGCCAGATGGGGTGACTCACACCTGTAATCCCAGCACTTGGGGCTGATCGCTTGAGTCCAAGAGTTTGAGACTACCCTGGGCAACATAGCCAGACCCCCATCTTCATAAAAAATTTTAAAAATTAACTGGGTATGGTGGCCTATGCCTGTAGTTTCAGCTACTTAAGAAGCTTAAGCAGGAGGATCGCTTGTACCCACAAATTTGAGGCTGCAGTGAGCTAGATCATGTCGCTTCACTCTAGCCTGGGTAACAGAGCAAGATCCTATCTCTAAAATAATTGAAAATAAAAAAAGATATACATGTGGCATACATAAAGAGGGAAGTTTGTTTACTGTAAAAGACAACCCCACAGAAATATAGCAAAAAATAGAATCAATTAATCAATGCCTACCCAGCAAAGTGTCTGTAGGCAAGAACATAGGAGGAGGACATACAAGGAGTAAATATTCAATAACTTAATAGATAAGAAGCATATGAGGAGGAAAAAATAGGTTTTCCATGGGAAAGTCTGATGATTGCCTTAGGCTCTTAAATTACCACTAATTTGCCCCCCACATACACGAGGTATATAACTTGGACATTTGCTTCTCTGTCCCTCTGCTAAATCTGCAGCACAAACAAAGGAAGAAAGTGCCTAATATCTCTACGTGCCTCCTAACATTGTGAATTCAGAGAAAGGACTCCTTAGCCCAGACCCAAAGACAACAACAGAAGTTTCCTGCTATTTACACCCTTTCCCTTTTTTTCCAGGATATTCTATTCAGCCTATCTCTTATGTGAGTTTCGGCTAGAGGCCATGGAATCTGAGATCTAGAATGAGCTTAGGGTAAAAATGAAGTAATTAAGATATAGAGAACATTAACAACCTGCCCAAGATTAGACTGAGGCCCCTGTAATTCATACCCAAAGCTCTGTCCAGCTGATGATAACAACCTGGGCATGGGTTTTCCTAAAACTGGCTTCATTGGTCAACCCAGATGTACTTTGCAGTCTTCCCAACAGAGTTTAAAAATTGGAGTCTTAAAAAGTCAGTGCAATCTACTTGCGACCATAAGCACAAGGACCATTCGGTACAATCAGGCAGCAGCTTCTGTTAGGGACTCCCCAGGGATGGCCTCAGAGGTGCTAGAATGGTGTGTTTCAACTAGAGAAGGCGACTGATCTGTGATTTACATGTTAAATCTGACTTTATCTCACACTCTATTCCCTAACACCATCTCTCTGCTCTCGTCAATATCTCCAACACCTGTGACAGTTTCGTTTCTACCTGCTAGCCCTAAATTCATTTTTATAAACTCTTTCTATTCTTTAAAGTCCAGCAAAAACCCTTTATTCTAATAACAACTTCACCTGCTGCTCCAAGTCACATAGGTTTCTACTTTGAATTCCAACAACAAAGAATATATATTTTATACCACAAAATCATCTACTACCAGACATTTTTTCACTGTTTTATGAGTTTAATCATTGCTTCTTTGACTGGGGGGTTGAATAGGTCCATTGCAAGACTTCTTCCATATTGTAGATTGCATAATTACAAAACAAAATTCCTTAATACTAAGAACTATTATCGTTCTTTTGCCATTTCAATAGTGTTTAACATAAAGTACGACACTTATGTTTAACACTATTGTGCTTACACTTATTAAAATATATTTATAATATATTAGTAGGTATAAATTCATAAGAAAAATAGCAAATTATAGCAAAATGTGGAAAATATTTCTTCTCACCATCAAATAAATGAAAATTAGAATCTCAAAGTTTCTATTTGTCTCACAAATTAGCACATTTTTCCTCTTTTAAAATAAAATACTTGATAATGGTGTGTTTAAATGCATATAATTAAATATGCATTTCACATATTGCTGGTCAGCTTTCAAAATGATGAAAGTTTTTGGAAAGAATTTCAATGAGACTTGGCTCCTGTAGCACAGTGGTTATGGCACTGGCTACATGCACCAAGGGTTGCAGGTTCAAACCCAGCCCAGGCTGGCTCAACAACAATGACAACTGCAACAAAAAAGTAGCCAGGCTTTGTGAGGGCACCTGTATTCCCAGCTACTTGGGAGGCTGAGGCAAGAGAATCCAATGATCCCAAGAGTTTGAGGTTGCTATCTGCTGTGATGCCACCACACTCTACCAAGGGTGATAGTGAGACTCTGTCTCCAAAGAAAATAAAAGAAAGAAATTTAATGATAAGTACTAAAAGCCTTAATGGTGTTGTATACTTTTATATAATAATTCAGAAAGTAACCTGAAATGTGGAAAGTGCTTTGTATGCAAAATCACTCTCAGCTGTGTTACTTATAATAATGAAAATTTGGGAACAAGGTAGCTAATAGTAAGAAAACAGCAAAACAAAATATGAGGAACCTCATGATATAGTATGCGTTAAAAATATATTTTACAGGGTGCATGTTAAATTAACTAAATGTAGAGTACAAATGTCTGAACAAAATAACTAAGAAAATGCGGTGAAAGCTATGTTAACCAGTTTGATGAAAATATTTCAAGTGGTATATAAAACCAGCATACTGTACCCCATGATTGTATTACTGTATACAGCTATGACTTAATAAAAAAAATATATTTTACAAGGTATTTTAATTATGTGAGAAAATGCTTGTGTTATAATGTTAAATGAAAAAAGCAGGAATGACGCTGAATACGTAGTATGATTCTATATAATTAAGCTATGCACAAAGACTCAAAAGAAATTTAACAAAATATTAGCAGTTGCATTGAGGTACTGCATCTTGTTCCTATTTTCTTGGTGTCTCAAATTTTCAACATTTAGGAAAAATGAATACTTAAAAAAGCTGATTAAAAGAAAGCCTTTGTGGGAACACAAGTCACTAACCATAGCTTCCTACTTCAGAGAATAAACAGAAGTGTTGGCTTTGGTTTATATGATGGGGGGCGGGGCTTAATTTTCCTTTCTCCTTCATTGGTTTATGTGTGAGTGCTCATATTTGAGTATTTCACCTATAGCGTATTTCACCTATAGCGTCAGACTTTGTCTTTGGGAATCTATAGACTGAGAAAAAGCTCAGTTAGAAAAAAGATGACCAACATTAATTTCTCTCTCCCTGATTTCACTATTTTCATCTGTCATTTGGTATCAGTTGACTTCCCTTTTTTTCTGGACCTAGTAATGATATCTATAAAAAGAAAATCTTCAGGTTCCACTCCACCTAGAAAATCAATCAGTAACTGAACTCTCCCTGCTGTGCTCATTTCTTGGAAAGCAAGGTACGTGGAAAATAGACAAATGCAAATTAAAAAAAATGAATCAGCAAATAAGAAATGTAGGTTTTATAGGACCAACAGGAGCTTGGTATTTTCATATGACTGTAAGTTGGAAAAAATGCAAAGTGAGAGGGAAAGTCTAACAGAATGAGCAACAGAAATATTCAGAAAATAACATTAATAACAAGGCTCTTTACCTAAGTTTAGCTGCAACAAGTTTGGTTCCCTTTCAACTGTTTGAACCTTTTACTGTCTCCCTGAAAATTCCATCAAATTCCATCAGGCTGTGTCTGAGCAGCCTTTACCGGTGCTTCCCTCCCGCAGCTCCTACCAAATGCAGATTCTTTCACTCTCCACAAACACATCAGAACTTCCTGGAGAAGTACCCAGGAATCTACTTTTGATCAGTTCCCCAGACAATAATCTTCATGAAGCGTGCAGAGCGCCATACTGTTGATGGGCCACTGGGAACCTGGTTCTACATTAGATTCCTTGATAACTCACTAGTTTTCATCATTTCAGTGCCATCCGTCTGCTTTCTCCTCTCCATGTCCTGGGTCTTAACTTTTTCTCTCTTCCTCTTCTCCCTACCCACACCCTTCTTCCTTAATTTAGCTACTGCTTCTTCAAGACTTAACTCAGGGGCTATCTCCTCCTGGAGGACCGTCCTGATTCTCTCAGCATCCCGGCCCACTCCCGACTGCCAGGCTGAACCAGTGCCTCCTTTCTCTTGTCCCGTAATGCTTCCCGAATGCCTCCAACAGTACATTAGCCAAATGCATATTGAAATGATCTATTTACCTGTGTGTCACTGCTGCCGCCACTAGGACTCTACGTCCTCTGAGGTTGGAAAAGATTTCCTATTTATATATGCAATCACAACATAAAACACTCTCCATGAATGTTTACAGAACTCTGCTGCACTGAACTGCTTCCCTTGACTAGAATTATGAAGAGGAAAGCACATTTTGTCTCCAGAATGAAAACAATCCTATCTTTTACTTTGTAGTTAATGATCATATAAAACCATCATTGAATTTCCTTCTATTCCTCCCAAATGATGACAGCAATCCTTCTCACTAATTCATGGACCAGACATTTACTAGGCACTTGTGGTATGCACTGAACTATGGCAGGGTCCGGGGACCCAGAGATAAATGTAATAAAAATCTCTCTCCGTGAGGAGCTGTGAGTTTAGTGGGAGAGAAAACCAAATAACAGGATGCACTAAGTGCTCTGCGGAAGCTCAGGATAGCTGGTGTGGGACCTCCAGGAGGCAGTAAGTGATTCATACCCTGAATGGCTTCAAAGCCCATCGTGAGTTATTCTGCTCTTGCGAACACTGTGCTTTAAGTTATTCAAATGCCATTTCATATACTGGTGTTCTTCCCCAAGTCGAGGAAAAGGAACATGAAAGTAGAGACTGACAGTTCCTTTCATCTCTTTTCTGCATCTGGTCCAACCTTTCTTGCCACAGAGGAGGTGTCCGCAGAGCTCGGTGCCCAGATAGCTGCTGAAAATGCCCATTGAATGAATCACAGGCAGGCGGTCTCATTTACATAAGAGAACACAAGCCACTTTTGACGTCAGTACCAATTTATTAAAAACTAATTGACGTTTTAGAAAATAAAAGTACATCATCAGAGAGAGTAGCCTATTTCTTCACTCCCAAGGGTATGGAAATGCCAGAGAACCCTCTCTTTCAACACTCACCTTGACTAGTATTTCAAAATGGTCCAGCTGAGTCATTTAGCAGTAAATCAATTACTTCTCCTTCTGGGATTTCATGTTTTATGGCTGTTCCCCCCACCTGAAATAACTGTAGCTCTCTATACCACAACTTTTCACCCTAAATAAAAGACCAGGGTGCTTCCAATTCATCTCTTACAAATATAGGGTCTGTTGCTTGATAATACCTTGCCTTGCTTTTAGCTTCCTGCTGCAGAGAAGAAAGTTACAACAAAAGCTTCCATTCAACAACTTTCCTAACCATACTCCCGCCCACTGCTTCATGGTGCCCTTCCCGCCTGGGCAGTGGGCGGTGTCTACAGCAGTTTTGTCCTGTGAATCATAGGACAGCTCTGTGCGTAGTCTGCTGGCCTGAGGCCCAATATGGAAGGAGCCTCTGGGATGTGTCATCACCAGCTAAGTTATAACAGACCCATTGAGAGCCTCAGGATAAAAATCCCTGAGTCACCAGGAGAAAAAACAAAATGACAATAGCACGATCCCCATAAAATCTCTGGTCCATGCTCCTCACGATTCACAAAGAAAAGTGAAGTTCATGGAGGCATTGAGGCTTTTCTCTTTTTCGACATTTTTCTGTTTGATATCATATTCAAGTTTGTCATTTGAATGCTTTTAAAATTTGAGCAATGTTAGAGGGGGATTTGATTCAAGGTTGTGAAATGCATACACAGGCTGCAGTCTACAAATTAAGTGTTACAAATATTAATCTACACTTTTCATTGTGAAGTCAGCTCTGAACCATGAACCATTCTGCCTCTCTAGCTAAAATAAGAAAAGCACTTATAGGCAGAAAGATACATAGATAGATAGATAGAACTCAGTGAGATTGAGAGAATTTATCTGGTGGATCTGGCATTTTTTTATGTATGGCTTTCTTGATCTGAGCTGTAGAAGCAAAATTATCATCTTTAAATAATTATCCTTTCAGAACTCCCTAATTTTTTTACTGACATACCCCTTTGTTCTTTAGTTGTTTCTGTTTGTCAGTCAGCAATGAATCCTAATTTTTACTTTCCTGAAAAGTCTACATGTGAACAGGCCCCATAGATGAAGGAAAATTACAACTGAATTATATGTATTTGAGACCTAAAAATACTATTGTTTCCGACTACTTAGGACATGAGAATTTGAAGAAAATTAACCAGAGTTAAAGATAAAAGAGACAAAAAGAGTTGGGAAAGCACCACGCAGATTTTACTTAAGGCAGGTGCATAAAAGTTGTTCTAATGAGGTTTCAGTAGAACAACTGCTATCTTAGCACCAAGTGACTCAGAAAGTGCCCTCAAGCAATCATTTCTCCCTGATTAACAATTGCTACCCAAGGAGTCATTGCCTACAAACTATACAAACAGAAGAAGAGCAACGCATAAAATAAAGAAACTCAATGTTAATTAAAAGAAACATCAACAAGGAATGTAACACAACCAAGAAACCAGGAGTAGAAACACAAACCCATCAATTCTCTGCCTCTTAGGAAGCAACAACCCATTAGCATCCTTGCAAGGGAATTAGCCCGCTATGGTGGTGTCATTAACACCCACAGGCTGAAACTGTATATGCCTGTTACTTTGGAGGAAATTTTTAAGGAATGGTAAAAGCAGTTTTGTTGTTGTTGCAGAGTCTGGCCCGGGCCAGTTTGAACCTGCCACCTCCAGCATATGGGGCCAGAGCCCTACTCCTTGAGCCACAGGCTGCCCTAAAAGCAGTTTTTTAAATATTAAAAATAACAGCAGAAAAGAAGTTGGACAAAGAATTTGGATTTTCTTTTTCTTTTCAAGAATTTTAGAATTGGACAGGCCCGTAGCACAGTGGCCCATTCAAACCAGGCCCAGGCTAGCTAAAACAACAATGATAACTGCAACAAAAACATAGCCAGACATTATGGCTGATGCTTGTAGTCCCAGCTACTTGGGAGGCTGAGGCAAGAGAATGGCTTAAGCCCAAGAGTTAGAGGTTGCTGTGATCTGTAACATCACAGCACTCTACCAAGGGTGACACAGTGAGACTCTATCTCAAAAAAAAAAAAAAAAAGGTTTTAGTATTTTACCAGTGTATTATGGGCATTGAAGATAACAAGTTCAAAGTAAAGATCTATTAAGAATAAGTCATAAATTATAATACTTTTTGGGCAGAGCACGGTGGCTCATACCTATAATCCTATCAATTCAGCACACTAGAAGGCCAAAGAGGGAGAATTACTTGAGCTCAGGAGTTCTAAACCAGCCTGAGCAAGAGCCAAACCCCATTTCTACTAAAAACAAAAAAATGAGCCTGGCATTGTGGTGGATGCCTGTAGTCCCAGCTACTTAGGAAGCTGAAGCAAGAGGATTACTCGAGCCCAGGAGTTTGAGGTTGCAGTGAGCTATGATGATGCCTGTGCTCATCATTTTACTGTCTAAAAAAAAAAAAAGAAAGAAAGAAAAATAATAATACTAATGCTTTACTGCCATGAGAAAGCCACTTTCAATATACTCTTTTGCTTTCATATTTATGGTAAATGTGACAGATAAAATCAAGTCAGCCCCTTTAGTAGAATACCCTTTTAAAAAAAACTGCTTTTATTTTAGTGGAAAGACTTATAGCTTACCCCATTCAAAATAAAGAACTTTAAGGAAGGGCAAATGACATGAAAGATGTTGATTTTGAGATGAAGGAAGAGAGAAATTAGTGAAATATTATGGGTTTTAGAATCCAGTTGTAGCTGGATTCAAATTCTCTTTCAGTTATTTCCTAATTTTGTGGCCAGGAGGAAACTACTTACCCTTTTTGAATGTCAATTTCAGGGTCAATATAAATATAGATATTCAGACTCACACTGCAGGGCTGCTGTGATGATGAGACTACATGTCAGCACATACTAAACCCTGTATCAAGCTCCAAGAAGGAGCTCCTTGAATGTTAGCTTCATGCTACTTTGTCCTCTGAAGCGTCTGTAACACCAAGAGCCTTAATGAGCCCTAAGAATCAAGGCTAATTACAGTTATAACTAATATTTCAAACTGGAAGACAGTGGAGCTCAAAATGTATTGTACAATCTTTGGTGACAGAGGTAAGAGCCCTGAATTATGGTCTACCTTTCTCAACTCGGAGTAAGCAAACATTGGGATTTTTAGGAAGCTCAGATTTTACAATTGCTGCAAAACTATTATATTAAAAATGCACTCTTCCCAGGATTGTTATCCTGCAATTATACTGCCACAAAAATGAGAGGAGGCCATCCTAATTCTAGAGACACACAAGTATGGTACAAGATTCACTGTTTTGGTTCTGTGTCCAGTCCTAAGTTTTTCCATAGCTATCACTAAAGTCACATAATCATTTTGAACTTTATATCTGGAGATTTGAAATCCTTTTCATTCCAATGCTTCCTTCTCCTTCTTTTTTTTTTTGGCCGGGGCTGTGTTTGAACCCACCACCTCTGGTATATGGGGCCAGCACTCTACTCCTTTGAGCCACAGGCACCGCCCACCAGTGCTTCCTTCTTCAAGGACTCATTGAATGAGCCTGAAAATGAACCCTATCACTTTTCCAACAAGAAGCTAGTCATAACACCCACAGTCAGCTGCTAGCAGCAGGCAGCTACCAAGTTTCTCAGCAAAAGTAAAAGGCTCTAAGTGTAGAGAAAGAACATGTGGAGGACCTGACACACAGAAGAAAGCTCACCTCGATTCACCATGGCCCCCCTGATTATCCAAATAGCTGTTCAGAGTGTGGCCGCTCTAATTAGAGCCTGTGCTGAATCATTGCCTTTTGTGTGGTACCCATCTGGCACCTGAAATTAGGTTTTGTTCTAGCTTCATTCATAATGGTGATGAGGGATGGATGTGGGATTGCACAACAGTATAACCCCATAAAGATTATTTTGCTAATAGATGAATTTCTTAGTGAAAATGGAAAATGGTAGGTTTTTTTTTTTTCCTAAGCATCTGTCTACTTTTTTTTTTTTTTTAGCACCAAAGGGCTTATTAGCTCAATTTTTCAAGAGGACAATGACACTTGAGAAGCAAGAGTTTTATTTTTAAAGATCTCTATAATTCATGAAGAAGTAATATAAGTGAAAGCATGTAACTTGAAAAATAAAACTAAAATACATCCCTGAAACTGACGGGGCCAAAGCACAAACTTGGGGGGGGGGGGAAGACCTGAAGTTTCCAATCATCTAAACCCTTCCATTATAAAAGCCATGTCATACCATACCACACCAAAGATACTGTTATTGATCATCCTATTATTAATTATTACTTGAGAAAGAAGTAATAATTAATCAACTCTAGCTCCAGCAAGAGTTGCATACTAGCCTATCTGAAAAAGACAGATGTCTGAGTTCCCTAAAAGTAATTCCTGTTACTTGCTTATGCCAAGAGAACAGGAACAAAAGAGTATTATTAAACCAGCTTCAGACACTTCAAAAGTAGAGACAAGACAGAGACACACCAGATCATTCCAATAGCACTCAACTGAGACACACCAGATCATTCCAACAGCACTCAACTGAGACACACCAGATCATTCCAGCAGCACTCAACTGAGACACACCAGATCATTCCAACAGCACTCAACTGAGACACACCAGATCATTCCAACAGCACTCAAACGGAAAATGGCACATGCATCAAAGTCCCTTTCACCTCCAACACTATGAGAACAATAATAATTGTATTACTATAATTATAAACATTTACTGAACATTTATGATGTTCTAATTACTGAAAATATATTAAGTAATGTAATTCCCACAAAATTCTATAAAATAGCTATGATGTTAATATCCAATTTTCAGATGAAGAAATGGAGGCCAAGAAAGGTTAAATAACCCACACAAGATCACATGGCTAGTAAGTCAAGTCCAGGATATGACATTTCGCCTGTACTAAGAGGCCATTTTGTTTTTTATGGAAGGGACCAGAAGCCAATAAAGGGGAGAAAAACTGTTCTTTTATTCAAATTAATTGAATACTTACCCCAAAGCAACCATTCTAATTCCTAAAACAATTAAAGTTTGAGGGTTTTTTCCCTCCCTCATCAATAGTTAGATCTAGAAAATTAGCTAAGGGAAATAAGAAAAGCTAAACTGTTTCCATATTAGAATTTTAATGAGCACATTTTGACCCTATTACAGATGTCAGTCAGTATAAATGTACCAAACTTCCAATATAAAATAGAAATTTTCAATCCTTTCATTTCATTTTCCTTGCTCCCAAATTAACTTTGAAGCCACAAAACAAATATAACCATGGGAGTTATTTTGGAAGAGTGACATCAATTTAGGGAATTTCTAAGAGATAGCCCACAGGATCCAGACTGTTCATGAGCCAATACACTCAGAAGTACAAGAGTTTAATAGTAAGAAATCTAATAATATAATTCATTATACAGTATTAATAAATCAAGGGAAAAAAGAAACACACTATCCTCTCTATGTATATCTAAAAAGTATACAAAAAAACGTAACATTGAGCCTTGATGTTTAAGATTTAATAAAAAGGGATCATAGACATACTTCCTCCAATAGCTAATTTCTTACCTAGTGATAACAGATGGAAGGCGTTCTCATTAAAGTCAGGAGCAGCAGCAGAATGCCCGCTATCACCACCTCAGTTAATAATGTGTTAACACACTTGCAAACAAGTCTAATGAAAGTGAGTCATACATATGGGAAATGATAAGGTGAATCTAGTATTAAGTGAAGATCACAGAGCTCTCTCCTTGACAGGCCCCCAAATAAGGAGAAAAAAGTATAAATCAATACAAAGGTAAATAATTGAGCACAAATCAATGTTTTCCCACATAACTATAATCAGAAATATGAACACCCATATACACACAGAGCCCTAAAAAGGGTAGGCATGAAGATTTCGTGGTTTTTGTTTTGCTTTTTTCTTTAAGAAAGTAGAAGGACCATATGAAAAAATGAACCACAAAACTGTATTGGAGCATATAAAAGGGGTCATAAAAAGAAAGAACACGTTTCTGAAGAGGAAAGTATATGCAATTCCAATCATATGCAATCTAATCTGAATTATTTATCCATATATTTGTATTTAAGGATTTTTATGAGCACTTTCATACACACACAGAGGAAGAAAGATTAGGGTCCTAAGCCCGATTTCCCTAACACCCAGCTACAAAAAAATCGGCACTTTCTCTAAACTTTGCTATACCCCCAAATTACACTTCCCCATCATCTCTCCCTGCTTATGTGTTTTAAGACATTATATAAATAAATGTGTAAGAATATTCAGAAAATTTCTAGAAGACCATACTAAAGGAGTAATTTCTGTAATAATTACAAGAATTAATCCTGGCACCAGAAGAGAATTGACTAAAAGTGAATAAAAACACCAAAGAGGTACAACAATGTATAAGAATTTGATATTCAACATAAGTACCTTTTTTTTTTTCATATAGAACACAGGTTAACTAATCACAATATTGGGACAACTTGATAATCATTTGGGGGAAAAAACTTAAGCCCTTCCTTCATATCATGCCAAGATAAATTCCAGGGTGAACTCAAGATTTAAATATGAAAAAAGAAGCCATAGAAACAGTCAAAGAAAATATATATGAATATTTCTTTTCTCAGATGGTGAGGACATTCTTTCTAAGCTCTATATAGGGCAGACACTTTCCCAATTGTATAAACTAAGGATAAAATGTTTTAATTAATTTTAAAATGAAAACTTTTATATATTAGAAAAATTTCAGATAGGCTATACGACCTGGGAAAATTCAACACCTTTCATAGACAAAGAGTTACAACAGGTTTCTCTTAAAAATCAGTGAGAAAAATAAGCATGTCCAGCAGAAAGAAAGACAAAAGCCACAAACAGGCAAATTCACCAAAATGGGCAAATTAAAAATTTAAATTAATATATGGGAAATCAACCTCACTAGTAAGCTAACAAACAGAAAATAAAATAAAGAGATGCCCTATTATCTACCACATGATATATTAGAGGAAAAAGTAATATCCATTGCTGGCACCCTCATTTATTGCCAGTATAATCAGTACAGTGTTTGGAGACAGGTATTTGGCAGATGTGTCACAAGCCTGATAAACACACATGCCATTTGAATCAGCATTAAAAAGGACATGCAGATGGATGTGTGAAGATGATGGTCAAAGCATTGTTCACAATGGTAAGATAAAAAGTGAACAAATGAGGGTGGCACCTGTAGCTGAGTGGGTAGGGCACTGGCCCCCTACACCAAGGTTGGTGGGTTCAAACCCAACCTAGGCCAGCTAAAACAACGATGGCAACAACAACAACAAAAATAGACAGGCATTGTGGTGGGCACCTGTAGTCCCAGCTACTTGGAAGGCTGAGGCAGGAGAATCGCTTGAGCCCAAGAGTTTGAGGTTACTATGAGCTGTGATGCCACAGCACTCTACCCAGGGTGACAGCTTGAGATTCTGTCTCAAAAAAAAAAAAAGTGAACAAATTAAATACCCAACAATAGAGAATTATCTAATTTAATATTGCTATTAAAATGTAATGAAATACTATGAGATAATCGCAAATGATGATATAGATGTATATGTAAAGATGTCTATAGAAAGCAGCTGAGTGAAAAACCACAGGTTACAAAACTGTATGTAGAGTATAATCCCATTTCTGTAATATGCCTAAACATGCATAGAAAATAATCTGGAAGGATATACATCAAAATGTAATAGTATTTACTTCTGGAATCACTGGTAGTTTTTCTCCTTTTTTTTTTTGGCAGTTTTTGGCCGGGGCTGGGTTTGAACCCACAACCTCCAGCATATGGAGCCGGCCCCTTACTCCTTTGAACCACACGTGCCGCCTAGTTTTTCTCCTTTTTGTGTCTGTGCCTAATGTAATCTAATTTTTCTACAGTGAACATGTGCTATTTGTGTTGAAGTTTTCTAAATCCAAAAAAATGTATGTACAATTATAGCTTTAAGTGTAGTTTTAGGCTGAAGACTCAACAAAGTTGTAGGAAGAAAGAATGATGATGGAATGCCTGAGTCACGATGGGGTGGACGTTTCTCATGTGAAAGATGGATTGTACAGGCCACCTGTAACTTGATGGGAATAGAATACTTCAGATGCTAACTTATATGTCCCAGCTGCTGTGAAATATAGGGCAGGCTTTGAGATTCAAGCATGATTACAGAAATTCAAACTTAGAATAATTTTGATTAGTTCCCTGGGTACTAACAAAGTTAGTAAAGGAATTTTAACAGCAATGGATGATAGACATGTTTCTAAAATGCAGTTAACAATAAGTTGTTTCTAACACAAAGAAATGATAAATACTTGAGCAATGGATACCCCGATTGCTCTGATTTGATTATTACACATTGTATGTGTATATCAAAACATCACTTCTACTCTATAAATATATACCATTATTATGTATCCATAATGATTAAAAATTTAAAAAGAAAAAAATGCAAAATTTTTAAATCTTCCAATTATTATTCCGAAACCGTATGCTAGTTTACATCTTTAAAATTCAATCATTGAGTCATTGACTAATTTAACTGTATAAACAAACACTTGCCAGTACATTTTTCTATAAATGATAAAAGAAGAGAACTAGATTGTTTTAGGATACACAGGCAGGAAACCCGCATGAGCTATCTCACCTCTCTCCACAGCTTATAGCATCCTTGATCATCCCAAGATTGGCCCGGCCCTATTCCCAACTAAGAGAAATTCAAAGGCATTTAGCCAATGAAAGGAAACAGACATTTGTTGAATTGCAGCATCTTGCCAGACAGAGTTATCAGCTTATACCTATTATTACTATTTCATCAGTTTTCATAATTCATGGAGGTAGGTCATGGCCTCTCCCCATTCAACAGATGATGGAACCAAGCCTATGATAAATTGAATGATATTCCTAAACTGTCACAAGCAACAAGGGTGGAGGGGAGATTCAAGCCCATCTCTCTCTAGCTCAGAGGTTTTGCCCTTTCCAGTAGGCTGTAAGGATTCATCTGGTTTTGTGTCACCATTTAGCACTTGGAGGTGGGATGCATGGAGGATGAGCTCATAGACTTTTGAACCAGAAATCCTGGGCTACAATGTCTATTCTGCTGATTAGATGTGTGATTCTGCAATGCTTTTCAACCTTACTGTGACTCAGCTTCCTCCCCTGTCAAGGCTGAGAGAACCTTAGTACCGGCCTCCTAAGTTATAAGATTTGATAGACTTAAGATGTATGATTCGTGCAACATTTTTTCTTTGAACATGTAGGAAGCATCAGGAAGCGTTAGCTGTCTCTATACTATTTGTAGCACTTTTTGTAGCCACGTCGTGCTGTTTTTAATAGCTGGTCTTTGCCTTATTCCCCTGCCTTCCTCATCTCTCAAGTTTCTCCCTAATGGCTCTATAACACTGCAATTTCAATCTCCAGCTTAGAAGCTGGGTCCCCTGCCAGAAGCCAGGCCGTCTTGAGGTCAGCCACGCTGCCTGGGGTGCCACAGACTGCCCACTCTCGGGTGCTGTCTTGCTGTGCTGTCAGCTTGTGGGGTGCCACCAGTGAGTTATTGCAGGACCTTCCACAGTGACAGCTTGCCTGGCAGTGCCATCTACCACTCATCACCCTTCTCTCAGTACACTGTGCTCTGCTTACAAACTGGCAAAATGTCCTTTGTCTCTACCAGTGGCACTTGCCCTGCCCCTTGAAGCAGATTCTGCTTTCAGATTCTGGCACCACAACACTCAAAAATGCACCCAGGCTGATCTTCCCATTACCCATTGAGCTAAAGCTGGCATTCAGAAGGACATGAAAGAGAAAGCTTCTAAATGTAGAGAACATGAACCCTCTCTAGTCTTCAGAGTACCTTAAAAATCTTCTATAAGATGGGAATCAGAAATGCACTTCATTTTAAAAATTCGACAGACTGGATGATATTCAGTTCATGCCACTAAGCGAGACATCTCTGAATGCGGTTTGATTCTGTACAAAGAATCTGTACAATGATTCTGCACATCCCAGGGTTTTCTTGAGACAAAGTTGACTTCTGCAGCCTGACCCCCTCAGCTTTTCTTTCTTTCAAAACACTTTCACTGGCGCTTTGGCAGACCGCAAAAAAGAAGGATTTGCGGTGTGATCTCTGATTTGAAGTCAACTTCAGATCATTCCTATCTTTTTCCATTTTTTATTATGTTAATAAGTGCTTAACACTGGCTCGGAAGTCCAAATCCTTCCAGATTACCTCTAATGCTACAGGTACCTCCCTCAAGGAAATAACAAAGTATTTTCAGTAGCAGAGGGCTAAATAGAAAAACTACATCCTAAGGTGTAAAAAGATAGATTTCCCAACCTTCTCCGCTGCTCTGGAAATAGAACAATGAATTCTCTAACCTTTCCACACATCCAAAGTTTCCAAGTACTTGTTCTGAAATTTCTAAATATTGGCATTTTTTATTTTGCTTTTTGAAGATAAATAGTTTATACCTATCTCACACTCTTCACCCAAAGTTCTCAAAAACATCTATACAAACATTTCACAATGTGGAAGTTGTTCTCCAAATTTCAGGAGAGGATGAAATAGAAGTAAAATCTTCCCATGATTTTCTGAAAATGTGTTTGCACACAAGATGCACAGAATTCATATCAAACTAGAAGGTAAGGCTGCTAGATAAACATTTTCCTCTCTACGCTAAAGCAATGTTATAGTTTCTAGCGGGACCTGATGAATATACAGGATGAAAGCCAAGTATTTGTAGAACATCTAATAACAGTACAACATCTACCCTAGAAAATATTGTAGGAAGAAAAAAAAAGCATAACATAAATCTCCTTAATCACTTACAATCTTGTTTAGAGAACAAGGCTGACACTGGAAACAATTATAGAACACTACAGTCTATAATTAGGGTTTAATAAATTGTGTGGAACAGCTAATACGTTCGAAAGTAATTAAGAAAAGAAAAATGAGAAAGGTGGTTGTTGTGGATGAGGGTCACGAAAAACCAAAGTGTAGTTTGTGAGTGGGCCTTATGAAGTAAGTGTATGGATAGGCAGAAAAGAAAGGGAAGGGGATTCATGCCCACAAGGATCAGAACAGAAGGAAATACACAGGAAAACACTGAAACCAGGCAGAGCCTACCTAGGAAAGAGGTGCAAAGAAAACACTCTAGTAAAAGTCTGCAGGTGTAGGAGTAAGCCCTGGAGGTGTCTGAAACTCAGCTGAGGCCAAGTGAGTGAGGGAGAGAGGAGCAGAGAGAGTTCAGAGGGGTCACAGGGTATAAAGTCGGTCGCACTGTGCTGTTTGGATGTTTTAAGGCATAGCTGCAGCAGATCTCAGGGAAGAACAGCAGAGAATAGCAGGACAATGGCTGGCCTTCCAGGGCACAGGGACCATGGAAGAGGCTGAAAATGGCACCAAGTTCCACCCTGGCAACTACTAGGTATGGTTTCCCTAGTGCTGCTACATTTTAAATGGCTTAGAAAAAGCCTAGCCTCAGAATGCCCTCTCCCATTATTGTTACAAGAGGCAACAATGAGAAGTATAATAAAATAAAAACATAGACACTGTAGCATTAAACATCAGGAATGCAACAAAGTACAGTCCACAGATTAGCGGGGATACCAGTCTATCCTTTGAGAATCACTATCCTAGACCTGACAGGACACTGTCCAGCATGCATAAGCTGCCAACAGGACAAGAAGTGCCAGAAAGGGCAGGAGGTGCAGCACCGACAGATGGTGTCTGCAGGAAACCTTCCTCACTTGGGGTGGACAGCCAGCGATGGGCATAGAAGGTGAAGGAAAAGGCAACTCGAGCCTTGTAAATTAAAACCAGATTTCTGAGCTCCTCGCCTTTCCATCCACTGACTTAAAGCCAGGCTGCCTGGGCTCTTATTTTCACTGACCTGGAAGAGAAATCTGTGTTGGAAATCTCCATCTAGAGCCAGAGAACACTCCCAATGAATCTCTAAGAAAGCCTGGTTCCCCAAGAAAATTATTTTTCTTAGTGTTAGTGACTTGGTCACCTGGCTTGCTCCCTCTTGAGCACTGGAAGCCCTAGACTTTAAGTAATAAAAGATCAAATTCCTCAGGATGCATAGTTTACCATTTCCCAGAGACCATCAAAGATAATTATGCTACTGAAACATTCAAAACATGGCCATGTCCTTGCTTTTTCTCTGGATAACTGTGGTGGGGATTTGGGAAAAGATTCCTATTGGCAGTTTTGGCACTCATCTTAAATATGAAACAAAAACATGAGAAGAGTGGCAACATTTCAACCCAGGGATTGTGTGGTATTAAATACAATGGAAGAAGAAGCAGGAATGATGATGTCACAGGCTGCTGAAATGTCACCATTATCTTATGGCAATTTTTCCAACATCATTCTGGTATGGAATGTTTTGTCCTAGTTTGGACATAACATTCATCGCCTCAGATATGTTTACAGGCTACTGGCAGCTAATACAGAGCGCTGGCGGCAGAGTAGAGAGAGAAAGAGAGAGAGAGAGAATGATCACACAGGCAGGTATATGAACTGGTTGTGTTTTTTAATTATCTTGAACTTAATGAAGTGTTTGCTTTAAATTGGGAAATTCCCTGCAATAATTATCTTAGTTGAGAATTTAATAAAAGCTACTACCAGAAAACTTGCTAAGTAAATTACTTATTTGTGTGTAATTACTTCTCTACGTCTGCATCTATAAGGCAAAAGACACCGAAAACAACAGAAAACACACAGCCCCTTAACGCCTTCGTTTCCCTCTGTGTGAATTGCAGGCACAAATTTTAAGGTCTTGGTTAACTTAGAATCTACCAACGTCAAAGTAGCTTCTAAGTTGAGGGGGAATAATACTGCCAATTTCCTTAACTACCTGGTAAATGTACAAAATCTAATATGATCTCAAAATAAAAAGACTGAGTTTTCCCAAATTTGCTAATTATGACAAGCTTCTGTAATTTTTAAGGTTTTTATACATCCAAAAATGTTGGCAAAGAGTAACTAGGAATTGAAAGACATATGTGAACCCTTAAGCTTTTGATTTACCTCTAAAGAGACATGTTTCTTTTATTAAAAAAAACAAAAACGTTCTAAAACCGCTTTTTTAAAAGAAAAATACAGCCTCAGAAATTATAAATCTTTTGAAACAGCAAAGCAACAAAATACATCCCAAGTGCCTTCGATCCTTAAAACAGGGAAAATAAAAGTAGAGTCATATCAGAAAATGAATTATTCTAGACCAACTCTCCTGATTATTTAGCACAAGTTTTCTCAAAACCTAAATTAAAACATCTGAGGTTAAGAGAGATATATCCCCTCTACACACACACATTTAACCTGGAAACTCTTTGCTGCCTAAACAATCAAGTTGACTGTTTCAAAACCTCACTGTTTGTGCAAATACTTCATGGCACAGTATCATTTTTATAGGGGGTTCTTTGCTTTTACTCATTTTTCCTTCTTTTTCAGAAAACCCAGAAGATGACAGGGCAGGTGCGGGGGGAGGGGAAGAAGGTCAGAGGGATCATAGGACGGCCTCAGTGACCAAGAACAATTTGCCTCGATGCTTTAATAATTAACAGCTGCGCAGCCTCTATGGCCACGCTGCGAGACCCGGCCCTGCAAAGGCCCGAGCTGAGAAACCGCTCGGCCTATAGCCCGCAGGGGCGGAGAGCCGGGCTCAGAAAGAGGCAAGGGGCCAAGCCCACCAGCCGCTTTCCCTCCAGCTCTGCCTGGAAACCATCTGGCCCTCACTGCTGAAATGACAGCGGTGCGTCCGAGCGCGGAGAGGCTCACACAGACCAGGAACAGAACCGTCCCTGTGCACCTAAGGCATTTCTTTGCACTCAGGCAGCCCTCAGCCACAGCTCATGGAGGCCATTTCTTCTCTGTGGAGGTAAAAGCAGCTCCACCAGTTCCCAGAAGCCAGGAAGAAGACAAGTCAGACAGCCTCCGTTCTGCAGATGGAGGGACTCAGGTACCCAGCGACCCTTCCCAAGGGACTGGAGACAAGTCCAGAGCCCATTTCCTATGGCACCAGTCTCTAACCTTGCAAAGATTTCTAAGGGCTCTAAGATTTCAAAGGAAATCTACCGCCTCTCAAAATCTTGAAGAATAAATATATACATCCATATATGGGAAATATCATTTTCTCATTTCCTCTTTCCAGATGTATAGAAACATATACATACCACTAATAAAAAGTGAACAGAACCAAATTAGATAAAAATTACAAGAACATACTTCTTGTGTAACTGTATTGTTTCCATACTCCAACCCTCATTTGTACGTTCAATGTAATCTAGGCGTTAGATTAGCTCCTCGGGGGTGGCTACATCGCCTGCCTGGATGGACAGTATTTACTAGGGCTCTGCATACATGAAAATGTCCTGAGCATTTCTCTAATAGCTCAGAAGTGAAATTTTGGAGTTCATGGAATTTGGGGGTTCATGAAAATTAATTGGAGTTCATGAAATTTTGAAGCTCATGATTAAATTAATTTCAGGGCTTGAAATTTGGTTTTCTGGAGGGCTCCAGAGTGATTGAAAGAGGCTCAGAAAAATAGTATAAGCTCCCCAAGCATTACCTGCAGAAGGAAGATATCAGCCATAGAAGTATATTTATAAATATACCAAATGTGTATAAAAGTATATTTATAAATATATTAAATGTGTATAAAAGCTGCTACATGAATAAAAAATAGTTGAGTATCACTAAATTCATAGTGGCTCTTTGTCATGTACACACACACACATTTTTTTTCAAGTAACACTTTCTAAGTATATAGGTACTCTTATGTGGAACTGTTGGAGACTGATAAATTGCCTGCCTGGCACCTCCTCTATCTTTTCTGGATATACAAATCATAACTTCCTATGATTCTCATAGAAAATCTTTTCCATGTTTTGGGTACGGCTGAATATATTCCCTCCCACCAGTAGGGATGGGCATGTGACCCAGGTCTAGCCAATCAGAGCACAGTATACCTACTTTCTGCTAGTAATTGGTGCAGTAAAAAGTACATGACCCAAGATAGACTAAGCATTCTTTTCTCTAAGATTTATAGGTCATAACACTGGAAGAGAGAAGAGTCTCTTCTGTGGGGAATAAAAGCCGATGTAAACACTATGTAGGCCTGGTCTCAAGAGGCCATTTTTTTCCTAGCTCTTTCTTAGTGTAAAGAGCTTGCCTGGGGTAGCACCTGTGGCTCAAAGGAGTAGGGCCTGTCCCCATATACTGGAGGTGGCAGGTTCAAACCCGGCCCCAGCCAAAAACCACACACACACAAAAAAAAGCTTCCCTGACAGTGAGCCAAAGAGGGAGACAGAGAAAAAAAGGCTTAGCTGATTGCTCCACTTAAGCCCCTGATATTATGTGAGTCGACAGATTCATTTTTTGCTTAAATTACTTAAAGTTGGTTTTCTGTAATAGAAGGCTTTCCTAATACTAGGAGAGCAAAATTTTTGTTACGCAAGAGATCGTATACGACAATGACTGCTGCCCTGTAGTATTTTCCCATTGTATCGACTTCCTCCTTCTTAAACGCTCCTCCTTCCACAGTTGCCCTAATGCCATAATCTCCTAGTTCCTCCCTTAACCCGAAGACCCTTCCTTCCTTATCTCCTCGGGTGTCCTTCGAATCCTCACGTTGCTGTTTTTAGCTTCTTCTGCTTCTCTTCCCTATATACTCCCTCGTCCCATCTCATTCATCTACGTCTAGTGACACAATGAATCCATCCTCAACAGGGATCCTATCCTCCTTCAGAGAGCTCACCTGCGCTGGCAAGGTGAAAACTCCAATTCTCAGTCTACCCTGCAATGAGGGTGCTGAATACATAATAGGGTCCACCAATCTAACGTCCACTGAGACATCTCGCAAACAGAAGACAAGCAGGAGCTATTTCCTGATTGGTTTGGTCATTCCTGTTGGCAAATAGAGGTGTAGAAACCTTGGGTTTGGGGCTGCAGTAGCTGAAGAGTTCCAGCAGCCACATTGGTGGAAGCCTCTTATTCCCAGGAGTTCAGTCACACTGCACACTTTTGAACTGCACTTCATTGGCAGTCTGCTGGGACCTTCCTGTTGAAATCAGTCGAACATTCTTGTACTGGGGTTCCTTTCTGGAAACCTACTTCTCCAGCACTCTCATTCCTTTGCAGTTCCATAAAAGCTAGGAGTGCTTGCGACCCAATTTCTCCCTAATTCTATGCTCCCTCTCCTTGACAACAAGATAAAACAAAACTTTTTTTTCAAATCCATAAGGCTATATGCATTGTGGAGCCACTACTTCCCAGGCTGGCTTTGACTCCTGCTGCTTTCCTCTACACCTTCACACAATGACAAGCCAGGCCTCCATAATAACTTCCTTATGGGCAAATGTTCCTCCGTTTTCTTTGACCTTCTTTTTCCTCTTGATTGCCTTGCAATTTCCATGCATACTTCCCATACTCCAGAGATATTAGGTGTCTATAGCCACCACACGACTTTATGTCAAACACATTTACAATGAATATCTTCATGCATTACAATCCTTGTCTTAATGCTTATCTTTCTGCTATTATTGAAATTCACTGAAGTCATGAGAAATGAATTTTCTTTGGTTTCCCCTGAGCCTATCATAGTGTATGATACTTAAATGAACTGAAGGAGGATTTAAACCCTCCCTGAACTTATGAAATGTTGCAGAGATTTAACTTCCTTCCAGCTCCATCCCTTGGGATAAATGATAAGATGAGAAATGTTGGCTCAGCACCTGTGGCTCAATCAGCTAAGGCGCCAGCCACATACACCTAAGTTGGCAGGTTTGAATCCAGTCTGGGCCGCCAAACAACAATGACAGCTGCAACCAAAAAAACAGCCAGGCATTGTGGCAGGCGCCTGTGGTCCCAGCTACTTGGGAGGCTGAGGCAGGAGACTCGCTTGAGCCCAGGAGTTGGAGGTTGCTGTGATCTGTGGTGCCACAGCACTCTACTCAGGGAAGTAGCTTGAGGCTCTGTCTCAAAAAAAAAAAAAAAAATCAGAAATGTTTCTGCTTAGAGAAGACAGTGCCTACACATGAAGAATGTATTAGTATCACTTCTTACACACCTTCAAGAAAGCTCTTCACCACCACACAGCACTCTAAGTCATGTAAAACCTAGGAAACGCCAAATGTGCTCTGAAACTCCATAACCCATTCTGCCATTCCATTACCCCAAATATATGAACACTAGAAGGCTACTTTGATAATTTTTCTCTTCTGTTATCATCTTTTAAATGATTTTGATTTTACATACTATAAATTATATATATGACTTACAGAATCTTTTCTAAACCTGATTTAAATGGTATCCCATGTCCCATAATAAATTATTACTAAAATTAGTAAAAGTGAATTTAGTTCAACTACAAGACATAAATTTAATAATATTATTCACTTACTAATTGAAGAAGAAATAAAGCTTACTTGTTAGGGAAAAAGTGCAAACTGAAAAGTATAAAATAGGGATTATATATGGATAAGTATTTTAATCACAGGGCATGGTCCTTCAGAAACTGAAGACAGCAGGCCTTATTGCTCCTTAAGGATTTACTTACTAGGGAAAAAATACCATATTTCAAATAGGATTTGGAACTAAAAGATGACATTTAAACCTCAATGTCTTCAAGGAAGAAAGCAAGCTTCTAAAGTAAAATCTGTATGCCCCAGGTGTCCTCAGGGCCAGTCAATACTTAAACTCCCATCATCTGAAATGTACAAAATGAACAAAACCATAACCTGATGCAGCCCTTACTGTGGAACCTGTATGCTCTCCCCATACCACTCTGAGCATGATTTCTTGTATGTCAAAATTGATCCAACATTGACACACAAAAAATTCTTGAGATAAGCTAACTGCAATTCCTTGGTCATGACTGAGGAAACAGAGCAGCATGATTCAATCTTTTGTAGAAATTTCTGTGACTCATCTGGTGACCAAATCTAGAACTGGTAGAATTCAACATTAGCCCTTTTTATCGCAGTTGGAAATCCTTTTCAGAGACATCTGATTCTCGTATATGCACAAGAAGAACATGCAAAGAAACTAAAAACTAACAAGCAAACCAGAAAATCAGATTAGGCTGAACATATAAGGAACTTGAGAGCAAAGGTTAAGGTTATTAGCAATGAGATAAAAAGCTACCCCCATGAGTTAAAAAGAAAAACAAAATAATAAGAAAAAAAAAACAGCCATGTTACTTAACAAGGATATTGTCTTTCCTTCTACAAATTGCAGGGCCTCCAAGAAATTAATTTGATTTATGGATCTACCCTTTGCCCCAACCTTAAGCAAATGAGAATTGCAAAAGTTAATTGAAGAGCAACTATTTTTATAATAAGGGTGGTTTATCTTCCAAGGAAAATATAGTTTCTTTAAGTTTTTAAGTTTGCTCAGTGAGTTAGAATATGATGAAAAACAGGACAGGAAAGAAGTCTTATCTCTGCCCAAATTCTTAGGAATACATCTTTTCTCTAGTTCCTAAAATGTGATCCCTGGACAAGTGATTCTTATAAAGTTTGAAAATCACAGATCCCAAGATAAATGCTTTATGGATGTAAATAAGAACTGAAGGGAGAATGAGTCCCTGAAGAAGATTTATTGCTACAAAATTAATCCTCCAAGTGGCAATGATTCAAAAGCAACCATGCTATTTATCTTTCATATTTATCAATTATCTAAATGCTATTATTATAGCTGTAAGAATTCTACACCCGTGTTGGAAAAACTTAGAAAAGGAAAGGGGCTTCACATTGAATTTCTAAAGTAATATACAGTATAGCCTCGATAGTTGACCAACTCCTTAAGTTGACCTAATTTAGATAGATTAAACATGTACCACATGTATGTATCAGTACAGTAGGCCTAGTTCCATATGTTGACCACCTCCATATGTTGACCCATTTGTTACAATCCCTTGGGTTGTCAACTTGGGGATAATAATTTGAGAAATTCAAGACCCCGTATATTACCATCAGGTGCAACAACCTGGAACTATAGAGGAGAATCAGAGCTTTTTTCTAATGTGTATAATGTAAAGATCTACCTTGAAAACCCAAGAAAATCACTTCTAAGGATCTGAAATGGCATCTGTGATTTCTATTTTTGCCTAGGTCTATCATGATTCTTCTTAGGAATCCAGTTCTGAAAGCATCTGACAAAAAGTTGATTAGATTCCCATTATAGTTCATATTCAACATGTAATACTTCTGTCTCTACCCTATACCAAGTACTTTCCAATAATTTTCTGATTGACTTTCAACAATCAGCTCATGTAAGTTAAACATATTTATTTCTTTTGTATATACATCTATTATTTGTGTCTGTCCTATAGTCTATTTCCCTTCTCTTGGTAATGTAGCATACCTACTCCTTTGGATGAATTGTTTTAATTATTGTCAGCTTCAGCAGCCTACCCATCTCCTAGCCTTAGCCCATGGTAGGCAACCACACATGTGTTTCTGGAACAGCTTGTACATAGCTTGCAGGAGGTAGAAAGGCCAAAAATAACTCTGTCCTACAAATATTGGGAATCTATACTCTGGATGCTAATTGTTGTTTCAGATCACAGAGATGAAGGCAAACAGGTAGGTGGTAATTGTTTTGATACCTCATTGCACTGAAGTCCCTCCCACTCCACCTGAAGTTATGGCCAGGAAATTTAAAGAACCAGAATAAACCCCATTCTGTAAACCCTATTCATTTTTCTCTTTTCTCCAGCCATGAAAATCTTGAACATTTCAATGCAATTGCATATATGAGGAAAACTGAAAAATACATATGCATGTCCAGGAAGAGAAACAGGTTCAAAACAAATACTTGAAAATACTTTAAGTTTATGTCTCAGATTGATCCTTTGCACAGAGACAGTCTACAACAACAATAAAAAATTTTAAATAAGATAAAATAACAACAGAAAACTCTGGGGAAGAAGGAGAATCTTTTTTATATACTGACCACATTATTAAACTGAAATGTTCAGTTTTCAAGAAAAAAAAAATTCCAAGGCATATAAAGCAACAGGAAAGGATAGCCCATTCAAAGGAAATAAACAAATCGACAGAAATTGTTCCTGGGAAACCTGATGGCAAATCTACTAGACAAAGACTTTAAAACAACTGTCTTAAAGATACTCACAAAACTAAAGGAATATGTGAAGAAAGTCAAGAAATGATACATGAATGAGATGGAAATATCAATAAATAGATAGACCTAAAAATAAACCCCCAAAATTCTTGAGCTGAAAAAAAACAATAAGTGAAATGGAAAACTTGCTAGAGGGATGTAAAGGCAGATTTGAGCAGGCAAAAAAATCAAAAGAATCAGAAAACTTGAGGATAGGACACTGTGCTGAGGAAGAGAAAGAAAAAGAATTAAAGAAAAGTTAATAAAGCCTTAGGGTCCTGTGTGACACCATTAAGCACAACAACATACACATTGCAGGATTTCCAGAAAAAGAGAGAGATAAAGGGGCATAGAGCATATTAAACAAAATAACAGCAAAGAACTTCCAAAATGTAATGAAAGACATGAATATAAATATTCACAAAGCTCAACAAAGTTCAAGATGAACACAGAGACCCACACTCGGTCACAATATAATCAAACTCTCAAATGGCAAAAAATCTTGAAAGCAGCAACAGAGAAGCAACTTACTACATGCAAGGAATTCCTCAATAAGATTATCAGCAGATTTCTCATCAGAAACTTTAGAGGCCAAAATCCAGAAGGCCAATATATTCAAAGGGATAAAAGAAATAAAATCCTTATTATTTAAGAATCCTACATGCAGCAAAACTATCCTTCATAGTAAGGGAGAGGTTAAGAACATCTTCAGATAAACAAAAGAGGGAGTTTGTGACCACCACACCTGCCCTATGGAAGTACATGAGGGAGTCCTAGAAGTTGAAATGAAAGAACATAAAACAGTAACTTAAAGCTATGTGCAAAATAAAGACATCAGGGCAGTGCCTGTGGCTCAAAGGAGTAGGGCGCCAGCCCCATGTACCAGAGGTGGTGGGTTCAAAAACCGGCCCCGGCCAAAAACTGCAAAAACAAAAATAAATTAAATAAAGAAAGAAAGACATCAATAATGATAAATGCATAGACAATTATAAATGTTAATATTATTATAACAATAGTATGTAACTCCATTTTTTATATTCTACACGATTTAAAATACTACATTTAAAAACACAGAATTAGTACAAAAATAAGTATTACTGTAATTTTGGTCTGTAACTCCACATTTTGTTTATATATAATTTAAGAGATAAATACATTTAAAAGAATTATTAGTTTATGTTTGGGAGCAGGAAAATAGCAAAATAAAAGAAGTAAATCCTTAATTATCAGTGATTACTTTAAATGTAAGTGGATTAAACTCTCCAAAGACAAATTAGCAGAATAGATTATAAAAAACAGAATCCAACTATATGCTGTCTACAAGAGACTTTAGATAAGACAGCTATGCTGAAAATTAAAGGATAGAAAAAGATTCTACATTCAAATATTAAGCTAAGGTTAATATTTTTACCTTTTGTTATATACTCACAAAATTTATAAAACAAAATTTAAATATAAAACAAAATTTTACCTTTCATTATATATTAACAAAAATTCCAATATAAGATATAACAATTTTAAACATTTATATACCTAATAACAGACCCCAAAAATGTATGAAGCCAAAATTGACAGAAATGAAGGTAGAAATATAGTTGGACACTTCAATAAACTACTCTAATAACAGAACAACCAGACAGAAGATTAATAAGGAAATGGAGGACTTAACACAGTAAACCAATTACACCTAAGGGATATGTATATGTAAACATTCTATCCAATAACAACAGCATACACATTCTTCTGATTGCAAATGGGATGCTTTTCAGAATAGAGAAACATGGTAGGCACAAATTAAGTCACAGCATGGCATGTATATACAACAGAATATTATTCAGCCTTAAAAAGGAAGGAAATTCTAACATATTCTACAACATTGTTGAAGACATTATACTAAGTAAAATAAGCCACAGAAGACAAATATGATCTGATTCCACTTACATTATGTACTGGGAGTAGTCAAAATCCTAGAGATAGAAAATAGATGGGGGGTTGTCAGGTTCTGGGGGCAGGGAGAAATGAGGATTTATTGTTTAATGGAAATAGAGTCTCAGTTTTATAAAAAAAAGACTAGTGGAGGAGATGGGTGATGATGGTTGTATGACACTATGAATGCATTTAATAATACTGTGTACACTTAAAAATAGTCAAGAGGGTAAATTCCATGTATGTGGATGTAACCAAAATTTAAAAAAATAAATAAAAACCTGGGGAAAAACTCAAGTCTAGTATCTGTCAAGTTAAATGCATTATATGTTGACTGGATTTTCAAGTCACATATTAAAGCAGAATATGGAAAGCATGAACCACAGAGGAAAATAATGGTAAGTGGCCTTCATAAAACCTTAGAACTTCTGTTCATCAAAAGAAATCATTAATAAAGAAAAAGCAAGCCTCAGATCAGAAGATAATTGTTAATTTGATGAATGGTTTTTCACATACTTATTAGAATAAAGAACAAATCAATAATTAGAATAAAGAACAGATCAATAACAAAAAGACAATTGAGAGAAAATGGCTAAAAAATTTGAATAGTAATTCATATTACAGGTTCCCAAAAGCCAAGGAGTACATTAAAAGGTACCGAACATCATTATTCATCAGAGAAATAAAATAAAAATTAAAATGACTATGAGATGCTACCACACATTCACCAAATTTACCAAAATTTACCATAATCTATCAAGTACGGGCACAAATGCAGAGGGACTAGGGCTCTCATGCATCACTGGTAGGAATCAAATGCTGCCCCCTGGAAAACTCTGTCACCATTTACTAAAACTAAATTATGTTCACTTTGTAACCCAGCAATCCTAATTCCAACTCTGTCTACTTTAAAAAAAGGAACAAATAGATTTGTTCATCAAAAATCACAGCAGACATTTGTAATAACTGATATCCATTAAGAGTAGAATGATATATTTTTACAGTGGACTATTATATGGTAGTAAAAAAGAAATAAACTATTATTTATCATAGGCAAGAATATAGAAGAATTTCACAAAGACAATATTAAGTTAAAAAAAGCCAGAAATGTATAGCTGTATGCTTCCATTTCTATAAAATACAAGAAAAGGCAAAGTCATGCTATAAAGATAGAAGTTAGAATGCTGGTAAGCTCTAAATGGAGGGAAATTAACTAGAAAGGGACAGGAGGAAATTTTTTTTCCTAGCTTTATATCTTGGTTCAAGTGGTTGTTTACATCAGTGTGTGTGTGTGTGTGTGTGTATATATATATATATATATATATTCATTGAGTTTTATAATAAAGATTTATGTACTTTCCTCTCTGGGCATTATACCTCATTTAAGAAAAAAAAGGCACAAATTAAGACTATGCCATAAACATGTCCTCATTATCTATGTTTTATCATTTAAAAGATTATCCTTGAAGACTCCAAAACAGAAGAGCCCAGAAGGGAATGGAATTGAGACCATTTCAAATGGATTTGTATGTGTGATACAACTGTGTTCACATTTCTGCCTAGATAGTTTAGGCCACATAAGAGTCTAAAAAAATATTTAAGGGCTGTTTGGGAACAGGTATGACAGACTGATGAGCCAGTGTTAAGTAACCTTTCTTCATCCACAAAACCACCCCAACCTGAATTTACATGCTTCTTGAAAATCAGAGAAAACAAAGCATTTCATTCAGCTTCACAAAACCTCTCTGTGAACTATGTATACTGGAGAATTCTATCTTGAAAAGTACTATATTATTAAATTACTATTTAATTTTATAAGCATATCCACCTCTTCCAAAAGCACCCTTGAATAATTATATTTTCCCTGCATTTTCAAATTACCTTAGAAAAACCCATAAATTACAGAGCATTAATAAAATAGCATATATAGCAGCCTTATTATTTCTAGCTAATCATTAAAGTACAATAAACATGACAAAAAGCATGTCTAGGCAAATATACTCACTCACCAATATTATCCAATCTCTTTCCCAAGCTCCTGCATGCTGACCTTATCGACCCAATCAGATGGTTACCCGTTTCCAAAGCGAAGTTAAAAGCAGTAAACATGCCATTAAGAAAAATGGCCAAAGGTTAGCTTCCTGGAGAATTGCTCTTATAATAAATATATGATTTTTGTCGATTCATTTTGAGAAGTGACAATTGCTACTAGAATAATCTGGTTTATGCCTCTTTCACTGATGTAATCAATGTTGAACATAACATTTTAGAACTTAAAAAGACCTTAGGAATAATTTAGTTCATGCTCCCCATTTAAGAAATGAGAAAACCGAGGGCCAGAGAGCTTTCATTACTTGCTCCAAGTTAGATATTTGGAGCACACCTAAGTTTCTTTATAAATGTGATCTATAATAAATCTATGAGCTTAAAAGTCTAAAGGGGAAAAAGATGTATTTCACAAAGGGAATTTTTGTTTACAGATTTAGAGTAACCTACCATTTCTAGTCCCTCTCCATTGAAACACTGGCATGGTCCTTCAGTGTACATCCTGACATGCAGATCAGTGCTTCTAAACCTCAAAAATTATGTGGATCTAAACTAAAGCAGGATCCCTGGAATGGCCAAAAAATGATTTTTTTTTTTTTTTTAATGAGACAGAGTCATATCTGGGTAGACTGCCATGGCATCATAGTTCACAGCAACCTCAAAACAAACATTTAGGCTCAAGTGATCCTCACACCTGTCTCCTGAGTAGCTGGGAATACAGGTGCCTGCTACAATGCCTGGCTACTTTTTAAAGACAGGGTCTTGCTTTTCCTCAGGCTGGTCTCAAACTCCTGAGCTCAGGTGATCCACCCACCTAGGCCTCCCAAAATGTTAGGATTATAGGTGTGAGCCACTGTGTCCAGCATGAAAAGGACATTTTTTAAACATGAGAAATAAAGGAGGACTCTTGAGTTCTCTGGTTGACAGAATATTCTGATAATCTTCAGTAGTCTTACTTCCTGCCTACCTTTATTCATTTTCCTAAATTATTCTCAGGTACTATTGGAATTGTCTTCCTACAGCATAAGATTTTCCCTCCGATGCAATTTTCCTTGCCTATCTTACTTGGGTTCTCTAACCAGACATTGACACAATCATGTGAAGGTAAATTGTAAGAAAGAGTCCCCAGAGTAAAACAAGGCTCAGAAAGTAGAAGAGGGAAAGAATGGAGGCCAGGAAAGAGTACAAGGGAAAATCACGTCCACAGAGGAAGTGATTTGGCTCACTGCTGTAGGGCACTCTGGAGTCAGTGGAAGTCAGTGCTACCCAAAGTGTGTTTTACAGATTTCTGTGGTCTGTGAATTATTTGTTAATGGTCCATGATGAGATAAGACACTTGCAACTAAGTCACTAAGCCCACTATTTATTTCAGTTAATCTTTCATTCATACAACTATTTGTGTGTGTGTGTGTGTGTGTGTGTAGAAAGATAGACTTATATTTAGCACAAGCTCATCTTGTCTTAGATAGTAAGGAAAAGTTTGCATATTAGCTACTTTGGGAAGTACTAATGTAGATCACATTGCAGAATTGTCCTGATTAGGAAAGAGTATGATGGATTATTTCTATCGCATCAGCATCAATCAGTGTTTAAGGCTGTGCTTTCAGAGTGTGGAGCAAAAATGCCAAGATCTCCAGGCTTGAGGAGTCCAGAAGCAAGTGATTGTACAGCTTGTCCATAGGAGATACCGGTGCTAACTGTTGGTTCAAAGTATTACTACGTAAGGGCATGAAAAGGTAAAGGACTCCAAGGTGATAAGGTAAACACAAACCTAACATCATTTGGTAGATTAAATTGTGTTTATCGCAGAGCATTTTGGCTTGCCATGTAGCGTCTTCACCTTTTCAGTTACATCTCTAACTATATCCTATCCCATTCCACTCACTACACCAGTAATTTTCAATTTTGCTTATGCAATGGAGTCACTCAGGGAGTTTTAAAAATTGCTGATGCCTGAGTTCTACACCCACCAATTTTGATTATATTGGTCTAGTAGGGCCCATACATTGAGAATTTTTAAATTATCCCTCAGGTGGTTCTATTGCATAGCCAAGATTGAAAGATACTGCTCTGAGCTTTTATACTAAACTACTTGTAATTCCATGAGTTTGACATTGCCTGGTTTTGTTTGCTATGCCATGAACACTGCAGAAATAACTTTCCCCATCTTTGCCTTTTCAAATACAATTGACATTTGAAATGTTATTAAATTCTTTCAGGCTCAAGCCAACCATTCCCATCAATTATAATAGTCAACACACCCATGAACCAAGTTTTCACTATGCTTAGCACAGAACCAAACTATAGTAAAAGAAATCCTTTTATACACTACTGACAGATGTATACAATAAGTTAAACCTTATAAAAAGCATTATGGTGATGTGAATCACATGTTTTGATCTAGAACATTTCTGAAACCCTAGCCCAGCAGTTCTCAACCTGTGGGTCACGACCCCATTGGGGGTGGAACGACTCTTTCACAGGGGTCGCCTAAATACATTCTGCATATCAGATATTTACATTACAATTCACAACAGTAGCAAAATTACAGTTATGAAGTAGCAACGAAAATAATTTTATGGTTGGGTGTCACCACAACATGAGGAACTGTATTAAAGGGTCGTGGCATTGGGAAGATTGAAAACCACTGCCCTAGCCTGAGAAAATCCTCAACAATATAAGGAAAATCCCTTTAGGAGTCATTCCATGGCATTACTTAAGTAATAAGAAAAAACCTAAACATCCCACAGTAACAGAACAATTACATAAACTATCAATAATCCTACAATGGAACAGAATAATTGAAAATGATGCTTCAAAAAGGTATTTAATAATTTAGGGAACTATTTACACTGTAAGGCCAACCATACACACACATGCACACATACAGACATACACAATCACCTCAAATATCAAAATTCTTGTATTTTTCTTAAAAATATATGAAAAAAGACAAAGGAAGGTCAAGATGTCAGACTAGAAGCAGCCTGCACACTGCTCTCAAAGAGAGGACTGAAAGTTGCAAGTAAATGCCCACCTACAGATGGATCCTCTTGGAGAGAATATTATAAGTCATCAGAGAACAGATGATTGAGATGACTTAGAGTAAAAGAGAGAGGGTGATACACTTGCCAAGGTCAAAAGACAACAGGGGGAGACACCTATCTGTGGGGAGGTGATAAAGGAGAAAGGCCCATGTCCCCCCACTCCCTATGAAGACACTGCAAATGGAGCACCACCACCCAAAACCTCTGTACAGATTAGGGAACTATGAGACTATGAAGTTGCACTGGAGAACAGGCTCGGCCGGGTCTCCCTGGCCTCTATTACTGGGATGTTGCAGCTGACACTATTCAACTCAAGTCTCAGGTCCAGAGCATGTGGACAGGGATCAGCTTTCCTGTAATTGCCTTCTCATTGCCCCTTGCTGAGTCAGGGAGGAAATGGAGAGCAGTTGTTCTCACATACTCATGACTAGAACCAAGCACCACACCCACCAGGGAATTTTAACAGACCAGAGCCATTTAAGAGGTCCAACTTTAGCAGTCCAAGTGGGCGTTGGTTGTATAGTGGTTAGCATAGCTGCCTTCCAACCTTAGCAGTCCAAATGGGACCTGTGTGAGGAGAAAGGCTTAGCTATCCAACAGCCCAGAACCCCTGACCTCACTCACAACCAGACCAAGGTCCGGGCCCCTGTGGTCTACAAGCAAACTGATGGATAACCCCCTGCAGAAATATGTGCTCACTGGAAGAATAAGCCCTCCACCCCTGTTCACCTTCCCACCCTCCCCATTCCAGTTCACCCTGCAGTGGGCCATGCCCTGCAGCCCTGCAACCATGTGACAGAAGATACCCCTACAGGTCCAGGTAAGCCATGCCTCCTGCTTTGTGTTTCTGATCAGCAGGCCATGCCCCTGTAGTTTCACGCATTCACTAGCAGAACAAACCCCTCAGCCCTGTATGCCACACCAAGCATATGCTATCTCCAAGAAATCCATATAACTTGTAAGGATGTGCACACACTCAAGGTAAAGGGATAGAAAAAAGATTCCAAGAAAATGGGAACCAAAAGTAAGCTATGTGGCCATTATTATATCAGATACAATTAACTTTAAATCAATAATGGTTTTAAAAAAGGCCAATATTGTCATTACGTAATGATAAAGGGGACAATTGAGCAAGGAAAAATAATAATCCTAAGTATATATATACCCAGATGGTACATATACATATATCTTGGGAGGCTGAGGCATGTAGAATTGCTTCATCTCAGCAGTTTGAGACAAGCTGGAGTGAAAGTGAGACTCTGTCTTTACTAAAAACAGAAAAACTAGCTAAGTATTATGGTGGATGCCTATAGTCCCAGCTACTTGGGAGGGTGAGGCAAGAGGATCATTTGAGTCTAAGAGTGTGAGGCTGCTGTGAACTATTATATCACGGCACTCTCTGTTTCAAAAATATTTTTTTTTAATAGACTCTCACTTCACAACCCTTGCCTAGGGTGCTATGGTGTCACAGAAACCTCAAACTTTTAGGCTCAACTGATTCTGTTGCCTCAGCCTCTTGAGTAGCTGGGACTACAGCCACCTACTACAACATCTGGCTATTTTTAGGGTCTTGCTCTAGCTCAGGCAATCCACCTGCCTCAGACTCCTAGAGTGATGAGATTACTGTTGTGAGCCACCGTGTCCAATCTTCTCAAAAATAAATAAATATATTAACTAATTAATATCTATGTACCTAACAGTTCCCAGATTCATAAATCAAATTCTACTAGAGCTAAGTAATGAAATAAATGGTAGCATTATAGTCACTAGGGACTTCAAACCCCCACTGAAAAAAACTGGACACATCATTGAAGAAGAAAATTAACAAAGAAATACTGGACTTGAATGCAACTCTGGAACAAATAAACTCAATAGACTTTTACAGAACATTGTACCTGAAAACAACAGAATATACATTCCTCTCATTGGGACATGGGACATTTTCCAGAATTGATAATATCTAGGCCACAAAACAAGTCTCATAAAATTCAGGAAAAAGAAATCAAAATCATTCAATATATGTTCTCAGACCACTATAGTAAAATAAAATATAAATTAATTCCATGAGAGACTCTCAAATCCACACAAAGTCATGGAAATTAAAAACCTGCTGCTGAATGATTCTTAGCTCAATGATGAAATTAAAATGAGAATCAAGATTCTTTACATTGAATGATAAAAGATGACACAAGATTTCAAAATCTGTAGATGAAGTAAAGGCATACTAAGGGGAAAATTTATAGCCTTAAAGGCTTACATCAAAATCACAGAAAGATTCCAAATGAACAACATGTCAACCTCAAGAAAATAGAAAAAGAAGAAACCAAGCTCAAAGCAAGCAGAAGAAAAGAAATAAAGCTCAGAGCAGAACTAAATGAAATGGAAGCCAGAAAAAAAAAAAAAAAACTAAAAATACCAAAGAATAATGAAACAAAATGTTGGTTCTTTGAAAAAGTAAACAAAATCAATAGACCAGAAGTCAAAATATGAGTATATCATCCATTAATACTACAAAACTCTACACACACACCAACTAGAACATTGATAAATTATTGGAAACACACAGAGTCCCAAGCTTGAATCAGGAAGAAACAGAACTCATGAATAGACCAATAATAAGCAGTAAAGACTGAGACTGTAATTGGAAACCTTCCAACAAAGAAAAAGCCCCGGACTATATAAACCCACAGCCAAATTCTACCACACCTACAGAAAAGAAGTGATACCCTTCCTACAGAAATTATTCCATAATATCAAGAGAGAGGGAATTGGCAAACTGCTATCCTTAATTTGTCAGTCGTGTCAGTGAGCCGCCTTGGAAGCAGGGCCTCCAGCCCCAGGAAGCCTTCAGGTGACTGCAGACCTGACCAAATACTAACTGAACCTTAGGAGAGAGCCTGAGGCCAACCACCCAGCTAAGCCCACTCTTGAATTTCTGAACCCCAGAGACTATATAAGATAATATGTATTTATTTGTTATTTTAAACCATTAAGTTGTGGCAATTTGTTGTGCAGATAACTAACACAATCTAGGATTAGAATGTCCAGGTCACAGGATAGATGTATATTCAATGTTTTCAGGGACACTGAAAGTTTTCCAAGTTGGTGAAGCCAGTTGCTTCATAGTTTTACCAATATGTGGCATCATCTGTCTTTTTCTTTTAGTCATTCTAGTAGGTGAGCATTGGTATCTCACGGGGAGTTTTTATTTGCATCTAACTGATGACTAGTGGTATTAAGCATTGTATGTGTTTATCATGTGTCTTGCATTTTATGTATTTTTAACATTCCTTTCACAAAACTGTATCTACCATGGGGCTTAGTACCAATTAAGGATTAACTCATGCTTGATGAAAAATTAAGGGACAAATGAACAGGTTTTTTCCTGTCAACATTTATGAAGAGAGCTAACCCCGAGCTCTTTTCAAGATGGGAATTGTAAGTTGTATAATATAGTCTACAACAATTACTCAGGGTAGAAAGTTATAATGAGATGTTAAAAATCTCCCTTCCTTTCATTTCCAAAGGTAAAATATATAAATAATTCTAATACTTCTCCTTTCTTATTTGCTAGGATTTTTCTTGCTCACTAGACTTAGCTTTGTACTAAAAGTCTTGTCGAATAGGATGGAAACAGAGTGCGCCTCACAGGCGGTCCCTAGAGTCAACAGTGAGGTATGTGGGACGCTGAGTTAAATTAGTAAAATCTACAGCTAATAAATGCAATCTGATATCCGAAGAGATAGCCTTAAAAGACATTATATTACAAAGGCAAAAACAAGCCTTGAGCATAACCTAATTAACAGTGTAAACATATCTATAGATTAATCTTGTCATTACTGGTCACATTAGAAGGAGATAAATGGTAACCAGGGAGCCAGAATTTGCTATAATTTATTTAGTATGCAGAGACGAGAACAATGCCAATGGAGGCCGGGGACAACACAAGACTTCTAATCACTGGAGAGGTGTTCTTTATTGTAAGGCAGAGGTGGTTGTTCATCAGGGTCAGCAGCCCTGACATGACAGAGCTTCTCGTCTTTCCATTGTTCAGAGCCCACGATGACCAAAGAGCCTGATGACTAATTTAACTTCCCAGCAAGAGTATGTACTGGAACAGACACCGGGTTCTGATCGCAACAAAGGAAACCAACCCCACTGTAACAGAATAAATGGACCCAGGAAGGGATGAGCTAATCAGATAATGGGCATATTGTAATTGGCTTACCGGTCATATTTCACGTATTTAATTAATATGGCAGATATTGATTTCACAAGCTGCAAACTCAATTATGCTAAAAAAAAAAAATAACTGTTTACTATTCCTATACTTAGTTCCTATCTCAAATTCCATTTTTTCCCTACTGGCAGGTAACCAACTTAGTTCAAGGTATTCTTTAGAAAATCATAGGTTTTTCTGTTACCTCAGGATTTTCACAGTAAAATCAAGGCTCCCTGAATGGGGAGTATCTGGCAAGGCCGTGGTGCTGTACAACTCCAAGGACACCAACGCAGCAGTGCTTATGTTGCTTGTCTGTCAACATTTGTACATGCTAATGTCCACTGAAGATGAGCAAATGAATGAGGAACACCTGTCAAAACCTAGGAATGAGGTCCCCCTGAGGTCTTCTGAAGGTAGGGATTGCAGAATTACAAACTGTAATCAACAACATTGTTCCCAAGAGTTCCCTAGGGAGTCAGCCTGGACACTCCGCTCTGACCAAAAGTCTTTTTCAGAGGGACTTGTCTAACTTCAACTCTAAGAGAGTCAATGAAAGCTGGAAAACTTCCTGTTATCTAGCCTTAGAAGTTATAGACAATGACTCCTTTAGCATTCTATTGGTCAAGCAAGTCCCCAGGCCAGCTCACAGTCCAGGGGAGAGAAATCAGACTCTGTCAGTCAATGGGAAGTAGAAATATTTTGTGGCCATTTATAATTTGGATAGGAGAGGGGAACAGCAAGATTTTTCTTTTAAGTCACTCTAGAGATCATAAAAAACTCAGTGACTTCATCTCAGACTTTCTTAGCCCAAAATACCACATCGTGCCTTGTTATACCACCATCCCTATTCAGCCTGTGTCACATTATGCCAGGATATATGAAATTCTGGCACCTGGGTACATCCCTAGGGACCACCTGGGAAGCAAGACAGAGATCCTCATGGCTCTTGGAGGCCTGGACTAATCTTGGACTTTTCTCTGCCCCCTCAGGGCTCAGCAGGAGAGCAGAATACAGGGCAGAGAACTTCTTTTCTGGAACCAACATGTAACTTCTTTTCCATCTTCCCTCACTCTTGTTCTACCCATGCCAGGAGCATCTTCATCTTTAGTCAACAACCAAAAGCAAACAGGGTTTGACCGAATGGATTTTCTTGGTTACCTGGTATTTACACCACGGGTTTAGAGTTCAAACCTCAAAGACCATTAATAAACTATTATGTTTTCTCTCTCTTTTTTTCCTCTATGGTCTCCTAAAAATCTCCCTTCTCTGAGGCAAGGAGACCAAGATCTAGAACAACAGGTAAAAGGGATTGCATGAGAAGAAAATCACTCGGTAATTGTTTCAAAATGTTTCTGTCACTCTTATAAATGAGGCTTCTGACTTCTACATTATTCATTGGTGAGTTCATTTGTTCCATGCCTTTTATGAGAGACCATGAGCTGATTAAATCTGGGAGCGCTGATAAAACTGAATTGCTGACCCCAACTCCTCACTTTGCTGAATTCTAACAAAAGCACTCTCTGGGGCTCTACTTTATAAAAGTAGTAATTAAAATCTACCCTTTTTTAAAATGGGCATTTAACACTGTACTAACTGCTATACAGCATATATATTACCTTATTTAAGTACAATAAAAATTCTCCAGGATATATTGTATTATTTCCATTTTCAATTAGAGAAACTGGGCCACAGAAAGATTAAGATATACAAAACATCACACAAGTTAGAATTTAGGCCTTGGTGATCTAACTTTAGAGTTCTTAACTGGTAAGATCTCTAACATTAACTCCTTCATGATGGTTTTAATATTGCAACAAAATATAATTCTGTAGTTACAACACTCTCTAACAAAATTTAATCAATTAAATTTTTTATCATATTAACTTTGGGCTAACACATGCAATATGGAGTGAGATTCACTCGTATTTGCTAAAAGTCTCTTGTGGCACACCAACTAGGTTTAATCAATCAGTTAATGGATATGAAAGTCCAATATAGTTAGAAACAATCTTTAAAATGTTATAGAATATGTAAAGGTAAAATAGCCTGAATCCTGTCAACTTTGCTTATAATTTAAATCAAAACCTCAAAAATAATTTTAATAAATGAAAGTAGTTGAATATTTCTTGAAAAGAAAAGTAACAACCTGGGGGATTGACTATTATTTGCTTTTTATTGACATGAAAAGGGCTTGTTAAAATGATTGTGCTAGGAAATCTTTCTTAATATCTATGTCACATCTGGCGACAGCTAAGGTTAATTTACTAATTCCCAGTTGCGAACTATAAAAACAAAGTACTAGACTTCAAGAGATCGGAGTGATAATATTAAAGTAACAGTGAACCATCCATCGCAAATCACAGCTGTTCAAATAAATAAAACATGGTGCCCCAGAAAATCAAAGAAAAGAGCCAGTTGAAATCAACCTTCACAAAAATAACGTTAGCCTTAACACACAGGCCTTGATCCAGACAGTTTTACAAATGTAGAAAACACCTTGAAATGCATTTAATTTCTTGACAGATTAAAAACTTTCTCTTCTTTTAAGTATATTTTAATTAATCTTTTTATGCTACAAGGAAAATGATATATAGGCAAAACTTACAGATACCAAAAGTTAGGAGAAAGCAGTCTGGAATCAAAAGAAACAAGGTTGAAGACCACCTAAAACTTCTGAACATGGATTCAGAAGTAGGACTGATTTTTGGTTCTGTTTTCATTTTTCCCCAAACTCCTCATCACCAAATCCACTCGATACTGCCTAATAGCCAGCTACGCCTCTTCACCCAAATTTCTACACTCACACATATGGATATCTAGATTTTAAACTGTCATGAACTGATTAATTCCAACCAACCAACCACATCCATAATCTTGAAGATGGCAATCTGTGTTATAAATTCCAAATCAGTGTTTGAACTCTGACACAGAAAGGGAAAATATACAAACATGGAGATAGACACAGATACCCATACACCCATGTATGTTGTTCACAAACACATCATTATGCCTAACTACTTGAATTTTCCGTCAAGATTGCTCTTATCAATCACAAAATCAAAATGTATTTCCACAATCAAAACTAAAAAATTAAATGGGGAAGCCACAATCACAATCACAATAGGCCATCAATTATTAAATAACATAAGTGAATGTGTTTAATATGATACATGATTAATATTTGGTAAATATTAGTTCCATTTCCCTTTCAGTTGTGCAAAAAATGTAAATATTAAAGAACTTGGGTTATGTGAAGAGGGATAGTAATAAATGTTTCACACACTACCTAAACATAAGTTTGATGAAGTCATGGATTTTGTTTTATTCATTGGTAGATCCTTAGCACCTAGAATCCCTGCCCCTAGCAGTATTCAATACATATGTGTTGAATACTGTATAAATAAATGTATGAAAAGAAAGAAGTAGTGAGGGAGAGAAGGAAAAGGGAGGAAAGGAGGGAGGGAGGAAGGGAGGAAGGAAGTCTGGCTAATAAACTGTGGCTCATACTGTAATGTTCTTTCAAAAGACCGCTGATCCTGGTCCAAGAAATCAACTTCCCCCCCCCCCCCCAAATGCCAAAACAACATTTTTACTCTAGCCACAAAGAAGAGTCTTTAAGCTCATAGGCTGAAGAGTCAAACTGGACCTCAGTTCAAACTCCAATCTATCACTTTAACTTGTGTGATGCTGTTGAAGTTTTTAACATCCCTAAACTTCAATGTTCTTATCTGGAACATTGTTATGATAAGTAATAAATAGCATTTGTAATCTGATATATACTGATTATAATCCCTAAAGGTCATATATATTGAAGTCTTAACCTTCAATATGACTGTATTTGGAGACAGGGCCTTTCGGAGGTAAAGTGAAATGAGATCATAATAGTGGGTCCCTAATTCAATAGTACTAGTGTCTTCATAAGAGGCAGAGACATGGGTCATGCACCCAGAATAAAGGCTGTATGTGCCTGTTCAAGTATTATTCAGGGCCAGTAAGAGAGACCTCACCAGCAACTAATCCTGCCAGCATCTTGATCTTGGTCTTACAGTCTCCAGAACTGTGGGAAAATAAATTTCTGTTGTTTAAGCTATCCAGTTCTGTGGTATTTTATTATGGCAGTCCAAGCAGTCTTGTGCAATACATGTATTTCACAGTGAGCACTGGGCTAGAAAATAAATGTAAATTTAGTGTCTAGCTAAACCTTAGCCATAGGTAATGCCTATAAATTTTCACTAATGTTATTGCTAAGAGACAATTTTCCATGAGTCTCTCATACATCTGCATGTCTTCTCAGCAGAGAGTCTGAAAGTTTTGGCCAGTATTATCTTTTCAAGAATGTTTGTAAAATATACTTATAATGTAAAAAGGGATATCATCTTCTGCTACAGCAGAGGGAAGGGTTGTTTATTGTCCAGGGCAAAGTTTGGTTAGGTTTGCTATAGCCTGTTTATAAATGATTCAGGTTTCCTAAGCTCTGAGTTCCTCAGCTGTGCTACAAACCCACTGTGTATGTAGTACCCAATTTGGCTGTTCCATTTTACCTCCAGAGAACTTGGACACAAATGTAAAGCTCACATTGCTTGCAGTGCCATGAGTAATAAAGTCCTTTGTTTCTGACCCAGGAGTCTCATGTCTTCTGACGGTATCCATGAAACTACATGAAGCTACATATCTTAACTTACACACAAGATAAAACTCAAAGCTTTCACAGTTTTTGACAATTATAAGTATTACTACATTTAATGCTGTTTTTTAGGAAATAAGGGCATGAGGAAAATCATTTTAAAATATAAACTTGAAGAGCATAGCTACTTGTGAATTCAATGCTTAGAAGTAAGGCAATTAGTAAAGAGTGTCTGTCCTCCTCAAATGAATCCTTTCAGCTGCACTCCCATACTTTCTATTCTATCCGTTACTCTTACCTATTCCACCTCCAAAATTTGCTTTACCTTATAACTCTGAAGACATCTACTTGTTCTGTTTATTATCTTCCTTCCCTCACTGCTTCCTCTCTCTTCAAGCCACCTTGATATGGCTTGCCTTACTACTTCCACTGAAACAGTTTTGGGAATATTACCACTACCTTCTCATTGTGTAGTATCAGTAAGTGCAAGGGGCATTTGTTATTCCTTCTCTTATTTACCATTCCATAGTATTTAATGTTGCTAATCAATCCCTTCTTCTTTAAGCTCTCTCTCCCCCTACCACACCTCTCTGATGTCTGTGACATCATATTCTTCTTGATTTCCTGTTGAAACTCCTCAACTCAGACTTTCAAAGGTTCATTTTATCAAAGGTTGGTCCTAAGTCTTCATCTCCTCTTCATCTATTGGTTCTCCCTAAACGATCTCCTTTGTGCTCCCAGTTTCACTCATTATCAACAAATCACAAATTTAATCTCTAAAGCAGACCTCTCTTCTAAGTCAAACTCCTAGATCTAATTTAACATCCCTTCTTAAATTTCTTAAAAGTATCTCAAATTAGATACATATAAATTCAAGTTCTTGATTATTTATCCCCACCCATGTGGGAACACCTGCTTTTCATGACCAGATAGACTGTCAAACAAACATATACACATACATGCATATCATTAATAATTTTTACAAACAAGAAACCCAGGAGAAATCTTTCACTCATCCTCCTCTCCTTTACCTTCCAAACCATGTCCCATTTTGCTTCCTAAACATCTGCTCCATCTACACATTTTTCTCCATATCCATCCCACCACCATCACATTGCACTTAGGCTTTTGTAATAACTGAATCAGTCTTTCCACATTTATTCCCAGCCCCTTAAATTGGAGATTAGATTTCTTTTTATAGACTGTCAAGATGATTACAGGCTGTCCCTGAGTTACAAACATCTGATTTACATACAACTCGCACTTATGAACAGGGACTAGGATAGTAATAAATGAATGTACCTGTTCTGGCTTACATACAATTTCAACTTAAGAACAAACCTACAGAACTACCTCATTCATAATCCAGGAACTGCCTGTATTTGTCATCATCACTATCTTATCTTTTAAATACTTCAGTAGTGTTTTATTGCTCTTGTAAATTCTTATCATGGCCAAGAAGGCCCCGTGTGCTCTGGCTACCGCTTTCCTCTGCAGCCCTGTGTCACACCGCTTTTCCCTGAGCTTTCTGCACTACAGGCACATTGTCAGCTTTCATTTCCTCAAACACCCCATCCCCCTCAATGCCATGCTTTCTCCCACCTCAAGGTCACCTCGTAGAATCCACCTCTCTCCTTCCCCATCCCTTCACTATTCTAGTCTCTTCATCTTTAAAATCTTAATTTAAATACCACATCTCTTCCTCGGGAAATATTATTCTCACTTCCCTTTCCTAGTATTCATGTACCCTCAGGGCACCCTGTACTTTACCGTTTATAATCTAGTTTATAATTATAAACACATACACATGCGTACACATATATTTGTTTAGTTATTTGACCATGTTCTGACTCTCTTCATAAACTGTCACCTCCACAAAAGTAAGGCCATGTCTAGCTCACTTACAATGATTGATGTATGTAAGATATTTTGCAGAGAATAAAAAAGGTCATACAAAACCCTAGTAAAAAGAAATGGGCTAAATCTATCTACCTAGCATGCAAAAGGGTGTATGGATAACTAGTATGTGAACATAGAAAATGCAGTGCATGTCATTTGAATGAATAAGTACTAACAGATACTAATGAAGATATTACTTTGGTAACCCCCAATGAACCGTGTTCCCCACTATTCATGCCCCTGTGTTCTCCTCTCACCTTATATCTGGGTTGGCCTGTGACTTGCTTTTAACCAATAGAGTACTGCAAAAGTAACTCCATGCCCATCTGGGTCTGGCTATAAGAAGGCCTAGGAACGTTCACTTTTGCCCTCTTGGGTACTCTGAACTGCCTCGTAATAAATTCAGCTACTAGAAAGATCACATGGAAAGTCCATGTAGGCTCAGCACCTGTAGCTCAGTGGTTAGGGCGCCAGCCACATACACTGGGGATGGCGGGTTCAAACCTGGCCTGGGCTTGCTAAACAACAACCACAACCACAACAAAATAAGAGTGGGGCATTGTGGTGGGTGCCTGTAGTCAAAGCTACTTGGGAGACTGAGGCAAGAAGATCATTTAAGCCCAAGAGTTTGAGGTTGCTGTGAGCCATTATGCCACGGCACTCTACCAAGGGCAACTTAGTGAGACTCTGTCTCAAAAAAAAGAAAAGAAAGTCCATGTAAAAAGGAGTTGTCCAGTGACTAAGAGAAATTCGGTCATCCCAGCATCTCAACTGAGCCTAGCCAAGGTCAAGACAGGCACATGAGTGGCTGCCAGATAGAGCAGGCAAATAACTGACCACCACAGGCCAGTCTAGGGTGATGAATCATGAGAAATAGGAAGAATGGTTACTCTTTTAAGCCATTAAATTTTAATATAGTCTGTTGGGCAGCAAATATATAATGCAACAGCTAAGACTTTTAAAATATCAATATTATCCTTTTTTGCATAGACTAAGAAGCCAAACAAATGTAAGATGGAGAATTTTGAGACATCATAAGATTATAATTCAATAGTAGAAGTATATGTGGCTCTCTATTTACAAAAAATAAACATTCTGACACTCAGATATACTCACTTTAGAACTACAGTAGTCTTTTAATAGCTATCTTTAGACAATATTGTTTTTTAAAGTTTATGTTATTTGCATTCAGAAATAAAAAGCCTGAAATCAAATCATTCCTCTCACAAGATTAACATATCTACTTTTCATAAGACACGTATTATTTTTGTCAGTTGCAGTGTTTTCTCCCAAGAACAGGCCATTAACGTTTCTTGATTGCAATGTTCTTAAAGATGATAAAGTTATTTTATAGCTGACGTGTAAAAGAAAAATACTTAGATCTTAAATGGAAGTTTTCAGAATATTTCAGAAAGCGAGGAAGATACAAGTATCATCATATTTAATTTATATGTGATCTTCTGAGTTCTGAAAAATGGTATTATTTGCCAAAGGCCAATCAAAAAAAATCCATGCCCACTTACTATCATCAAAAGTAAATTCCTGTACAATCAACTTCTTTGAACAATCACTTGGGCTTAGCTTTTAGAACTCCAGTTTTAAAGTAGGAGATGAAATGGGAAGAATCGACACTTGATTTTGAATACTTTTATAGCTGCAAGCATAGCAGTTATTCAGCAAGGTTTCATTAGAGAAATCTGGAATTCAGCCCAATCATTTTGGACAAAAATGGTCTTACATAACACTTCTTCATCCTAATGGCAGGTTAGCCTCCTCCCAGAAGAAACGATTTCTGCTGAAGGGGCATTTTCACTCAATTACATTAATTGTTTGGCTGATGCTGATGACATAACACCCAAGCTCTTCAAAGAAAAGAATGCGCCAGAATAGTCAGCACAACAAGCTGTGCTAGACTATAGCTTAGGGGTCCTCAAACTTTTTAAACA